>PVJA010030439.1:0-25838 GCA_004027025.1 Myocastor coypus | reverse complement strand
TCCTGGCGCAAGGCCCGGAAGGGATTAGTACCCCTCCCCCTGCGAATGGCATGGGATTTTCGCTTTGTCTTACCGTTGTCACCCGCCGGAAGACTCTTGTCTGAGTCAGAAGAGTCAGCATCGGACTCTGCCCTGGAGTCATGTCCCGAGCTCTCTGAGCGCGCTTGTTCAAGCGTTCGTCGCGCTTCTGTGAGTTCTCGTGAAACATGTCCGGTGCCCTCAGCCTTTAGGCACGCCCTAACCATTTCCCAGATCGGACGGACCATCGGATCAATGACACCTTCCTCCTCTGCAAATTCAATATCTTTACCCAATTTTTCCCACGATGGAAGGGTAAGGGACCCAGTAGGCCAGAACCAGGGCGCGACATCATTAAGATGCTTAAGAAATTGAAACACGGTTTGCCTCTCTAGGCGGATCCCCGAGATTCAAGCAACATACGCAACGACAAAGCGAGTGGAGCGCTGTTGACGTTCCCCATGTTTAGGGTGAAATCGAAAGGAAGGAAGAACACAAGGATAGTTAGGGAGGTTTTAAAGCCCGGTAGACGCAGTAGTCGATTGGGCCTGCCCGTTTTTTAGGCAACAGCGACCCGTCTGCAAGAGTCGCACTGAATTCCCTTAAAGCGCGTCTGCCAAGGGCCGGGTTGAGCCCCCGCTCACCCGCAGGTACGTACCGTCACTCGACGCAGCCACAAGGGTCGCAGAGAATGTGGGGACGATCTCAAGTCCCCGTACGGGCCACCAGCTGTCCGTCGCCGTCTCCGTCCCGCGGAAGAAAGCACACGAACACCTTATCTCTGCTAACTCCTTTATTGGCTGGGCAGCGACCTCAATACATGTCCGTCCGAGACGGCTTCCTACGTGTCGTGCGCGTATCACTTCCCGTGCTCGGGCTTATAAGCAACATTTTAGCCAACAATAAGGTTATACGTGGGGATTGGCGATTGGGCAACAATGAGGAAGCATTTATCAATTACCATATTTGGAGAGGAGAAGCGACTAAGCAGGGTTCAGGAAGCAGGATATGGGCGCCATGTTGGGCACACGATGGGCGGGGGAGCAGCAGAGGCGGCAGGGCGTAGGTGTCATCCTGCGCATCACGGCAGGCTCCCAACAGAATACTATTCAGCTACATAAAAGGATAAGTTTGCATCATTTGTAAGAAAATAAATATAACTTGAAAACATAATTTTGAGCTAATTAACACAGAGAAGCTTAAATACTATATAAATATCAAACCTTGAAACTCAGCACTCAAGGTACCTATGTGTTGGCCACCTGAGGCCATGCCTACAGCTCACAGGTATCAGTGCAAGCTGCCCAGAGCTGGTTGGGAACCAGTGTGCTCAGACCCTGGGAGTCAGGCCTGTGAGGGAGGGGAGAGCTCACAGGTTTGTTGGCTCTTCAGAGGACACTGAGCATGGAGAGAGTTTGAAAATCCTGCTCTGCAGACCACAGGCCTGCTATTAGGGACCGTGAGGTGGATGCTCGAGACAGTGCCCGAGGTCACCTTGGTTCTCCTGTCATATCTGTGTCAAGAGACACTGCCCCTGCACAGAAGGCACCTGAGACTTAGACCCAACCCAGACAGTGGGTGAGTCTCACCTTCTTACACTGCCACCTTTCCCAGCGCCTTGCTAACCTAAGCACAAAAATGTGGAGTAGGGGAGTGTCTTGTCTATCCTGGGGCTCCTTGAGCCCGGGCTTGGCTCAAACGAGCCGTCTCCAGCATCCTGTGGAGAGCGCTGGGGCTCCTCTGAGATTACAGGCACACAGTCTCAAGGAGAAAAAGCGGCTGGCTCAGCTAAAGGTCAGTGTTTATGCTTGTGATGTTTTCACTTGGAACCAAAGAGGATGCAACTTAAAAGCGCATTAGCCCCCACTTCCCCTTTGGAGCATCCCAGCTCCCCACCAGCGTCTGCGCTCTGAGTTCCTGTGCCATGGGACGCTGGCCATGTTTTTCTTGCGCCCCTACAGTCCCAGTCCTATTAATTCATTTTGTGCAGTCAAAGGGAGGGGACACAGTTCTCAGGGTTAAGAGCTGTCAGTGGGGTGCACAGAAGCCTGACTCACACTGCGAAGGATGGTCATGCAAGCTCTGTGTGGGTCTTCTTTGTGTGGGTGGGTGAGGTTCCCACCCTGGGTTCCGGTGACTTGGAATGCCAAGGGCCTAAACTTAATTAACTTCTCCGGGCCAGGACTTTTCCATCTCTGCCCGCATCCTGCATCGTGGGGCGGCGGGATGCAAGAGCTCCCTGCACACACAGCAGGCCAGGGACCTCAGTGGCAGCACTGGCAAATACAACAGGGCCAGTGGCATCCTCATTAAACTCTGATTAGCAAGTGGACTTGATCCAGGCCAAATCAGAGCTGAATGAGATTTCTTTCTTTCTTCTTCTTTTTTTGCTGCCAGTTGATCAGATGTAGGCAATTAAGAACCCCCACACCTCCCGCCCTTGTATTTTTTTGAAGCAGGGAGCTCATACCAGTCAAGCCATAAAGACACCATTGTCCTAAGAACAATATTCCCCACTAATCTCACTTCTGGCAATTTACTTTTTCTTCCCAAGCAGATTTAGAAACTTAAAGAAAAAAATTCTTTGAAAGAGTACGGGGGAGGAATACTCCATGGTATCTAATCCTATCGCAAAGTGGGAGTTTTCTTGTTCCATTCAGCTTCCCTCTGAATGAGCACTGGATAAATAAACTTCTACTGCATGGACACATTGAGGCGGAGACCGTGAGGATCCAATTATGCATATGGGGGCGTGTGCTTTCTGGTTTGCAAATCAAACACAAAGAGGGTAGCACCAGTACTCCCTTATAATCAGTCCTCATTACAAATTTACAAACCTTCGAGGTGAGATTCCTCTTTGTGAAGTGTTTAAAAGCCATTATTACCTTTCTTTAATTTTCTGGCTATAAGTAGGCTGCTGAACCCAGTCCACCCTGGCCTTTGCCTGGAAAGGTTGCTTACCTCATGGTCTGTCATGTGTGAGTGAGGGGACAGGTGTCCCCGGAGCCAGCCAGCCTTCGGGAGATTCCTGAGAACTCAGAACTTTTCAGTTCAAGGGCCAGGAAGTCTGACAGGCAGACACTGAGAATCTGTGTCCAGTTGGCCTTTAAAGAAAGAGATGAAAGACGGAGTGGAAGGAGAGGAAAGGAAAAAGCAAGGGCAAAAGAAAAGAAACTGGGGGCAATGAGACAGAAAGAAAGACTGCATTATCTAAAAGCAGAGGGAAGAAAGAAGTCCTTCTCCCACCGCGGCTCCCGCGTTAGCGTGTCTTCGCACACTTACAGGGTTGCTGTTAATGAGCCCAGGGCCCACAGGCCCCCGGCCTCGGTGCATTTCGGTTATTACAATGAATGAAGGGGCCAAGTCTATCGAAAAGAAAATCTGAAGGGGAGAGAAAGCAAAATAGTTAACCAAAAAGCTACACCTTTCAGCGTGCCCGGAGGTCATCCAACTTGGCAGAGGCAAAAGCTCTGGGAAAGAACTGCCAACAGCTCCGACCTACTCAGACCTGAGAGGGAAGCGGGGTCAGGAATCTGCTGCTCATCTCACATCTGCGACAGGAAGTGCGAGGTCCGCGTCCTGGGGGCCCAGGTGGAGGTCCCCAGGGTTCTCTGGAAAGGACAAACTGTATCGCAGCTGCTGAGAATTAACACAGGGATATTTGAGGAAGTTGCATTGGCAGCCCGGAGTGCAGGGACTCCGTAACCAGCCTGCGGGTCACTAGAGGGTCGCAGGGGGAAGTGGGCGAGCAGAGCTGCCTGGCTAGTGTGCAGGGGAGAAGAGCCCAGCGGGAGTCCCCAGACAGGCTGAAGCGGAAGGCAGCCTCCATCTGCTCTGTGGTTACAGGCTTCATCTTTTCTTACCAGAGGCCAGATAAAACCAACGCACCTGACCTTTTTAGGGTGATGGATTTGGAGCCACGGAGCTCTAGGTTCAAATCCCAGCCTAGACACTTGCTTATCTGCTGGATGAGGCTGCCAAAATGCCTTGCTGCCTGTATGCATCACTGTTTCTCATCTGGAAAATACAGTTTCTATGCACATCGTTCAAAATATGGGCATTACGCTTAATCTTTATGTAAGAAATTGGTCTGATAAAAATTACTGAGATCTGTTAATGATGTTTGGAAGATTTGGCAAAAACAGAAGCGGGCACTATTGATAATAACAGAATAACAGACAAAAAAAAAACATAGGTGATTTAAATCTGTATGGATGCATGTGAAAGCATCGCTGTAAATCACAAATGTGACATGTAGGGACTGAGTGACAGTAATGGAGCTTGCATCTGGCCTCCCCTGAGTAGGCAATGCATGATAAGAGATATGATAATAAAGAAGCCCACTTCCAAGGGACCTGCCATTTGGGGGTGACACAGCTATACCCCAGGAACCAGAATGTGCTAAGAGGCGAAGGAATGGAACAAAGAAATGCAGAAGAGCAGTGAGGAAGGAGAGATTAGTTCCAGATAGGAGGATTAGGAGAGGCTTTTAGGTGGGAGCTGGCGTTAAACCAAGACTTAAACTAGGTAGAAATAAGAAGAAAGGGACTCTGGAGAGAGGGGGTGGCATGACCAGGGAAGCACAAGGTGCTCCTGGGAACAGGAAGGCACAGCCTGCAGGCCACAGAGCTAAAGGAAGCAGAAGAGTTCGCCTGCCCTGAGGGCTGGGCCTTTGCTTGTCACCAGAGTGTAGCAGGGAGCTGTGCTCACCTGGGCTGCCTTCTAGAGCACATGGTGGACAGGAGGTAAGGAGACACCGAAAGCCAGGGTCCAGATTACGTCCTAAAGCAGAGTTGTGGGGAAGCCTGGGAGGACGTAGATATGGCAGCATCAGGGAACCATTGTCAAGCGAACTGGCATTGGTTGGCATGTGGGAGAGGAAGAGGAAGGAGTTGTAGGGAATGATCTGGTACCATTACATATAACACTGGGAGCAGAAGGGAACTGATACTCAATTCAGGACATCCTAAGTACAAGATGACAGCATTCTAGCCAGAAGTCTAGCCAGCTTCTAACAAGAAGCTTCTGTTGTTCATGGCTCAGGACAGGGGCAAAGTGGAGAGGTCCACCTGGAGACCTGCGTACATGGGATCAAGCCTGAAAAACCGAAATACATTCAAATTTCTTACACAAAAGGAATTTAATGTCAGGAATTAACATAAAGAGGATAAAGGAACTAAGATGCAAGCAGGGGAATGCTGAAGCAAGCAGAAGTGAGAAAAGCAGAGGCCACTGTGTCACCCCAGCCAGAGGGACAGTGGGTGAGGCAGGGTCCCCAGAGCCTACAGTGCACGCACATGGATAAGACAGCACACAGGAAGCCATGCAACTGCATGAGGCCTGCTGGCTTTCCTCTACTGTGCACGGGGACTGGGCTGCTGAATAAGAGCAAGTTCTTTGCAGCACAAGGAAAAGGGTAGCTGTGCTAGAGCTTGGGTGAGAGCCAGGGGGAGCACCACTGGCCGTGTCACCCAGGAGCCAGAAGTGAGAGCCAGGGAGGAGTAGAGACCAAGTTCTTAACCTCCCTAGGGGGCAATGGCAGTCAGGAAAGGAGAATGGCCTCCAGCTTGCCCTTCCACTTGTGTCTCCTCAGCTCAGGGGCATGTGTCCAAAGGCTCAAAGCTGAAGGAATGGGGTCTCACGCTTCCAGTGTTCTCTGGTGTCTGGGGCCATGACATGATGGAGTGGTCTCGTTCTTACTTTATCACAAAGTGAATCAGACCCCTTTATGTCCCCATGCAAAAAAAGCATTCCTGAACTACCGCCCTTTCATCATTCTGAATGTTAGTGTCTGACCTTTCTCTTATACTTTTCTGTTTCTTGGCTTGAAATTCTAGGGATCATCAGGAATCTCACGAAGGCTTTGCAGAGCTAGCCACTGAAGCAAGGTCCTGGGAAAGTATGGATATTAAATTGTCACTCACAGCGGGGACTGTAAGGATTAACCAGATCTTCCCAGTGTTCCAGGTCTTAAGCATCACCTGGTGCCTTTATTAGACTCATGGGTGCTTAGGTTATGGCCAGCTCAGCCTGCTCTGCCGCAGCACGTGGTGCTGGGGATCAAACCGTGGTCCCTGCGGTTGCCAAAGCTTGTCTAAGCAAGCGATTTAGACCACTGAGATATCTTGCCGGCCCAACTCATGGATGCTTAGGCCTGGCCTGGATTTAATGAATTTGGATTTCTACATAACTCTTTAATGATCATTCAAATCTCTTCACTTTATAGATGAAGCCCAACAAGGAGAGGAGCTTTCCCAAAGACTCACAGATAGCTGCTGGGGAAAAGCCGGGAGTGTGTAGATGCCACACTCAAAGCTCGGTCCACTCCTAATAGGGTTTCTCAAGAAAGGAAAGCACAGTAGGTAGTAAAACCCATGTATTGCCCAACAAAGAGTTGTGGAATTGCTTTTCTGAAGTATGATATTTACTATAGAGCCATTCATCAAAAAAGAGAACAATAGCATTTTTCAAATGCCTTTCTTTTCTAACAGTCCCCTTACCCAATGGGGCCTCATTCCCACACCCTCTGTGGATGCCCAAAACCACAGATCCCATCTGACCCTCACTGACACTGCTTTTTCCTATGTATTCTTATGTCAGTTAGTTTAAGAATCAGGCACATGGAGAGATTAATAGCAAAGCTAATGACAAGATAGGAAAAATAATTGCACAGTTAAAAAAGACTATTTAAAACTTATAAATTATTTTCAGAGCAGATTATTTAATCCTCTGTACCACTGTGGGCCATGGGTGACTTACACTATGGAAAGGAAAACTGAGGATAAAGAGGAACTTTGACATACTTCAGAGAGAGGTACACATATGTGTGTGTGCATGGGTGTGCCCGTGTGCATGTATGCGTGTGCCTAAACTGTAGACTTAGAGCTGTGCTGCAGTAAGACACATCTGGAGAGGGAAGGAGTGATGTGCCCTGGTTTTCTCATCTAGGCAATCATGGTGACCCCACAGAGAACTGCTGGCCTAGAAGCCAGGCTTTTGCTCTGGAAATTCTAAATCTACCATGTTCCAGGGGCTAGTCTGTTGCGCTTTCTAAATTTGTCACACTAAAGGAAGGATTTTTGCATGCTATTCCTGAAGAAAAAAAAAAAAAAAAAAAAAAAAAAAAAAAAAAAAAAAAAAAAAAAACTGCAAATGACTCTTTTACACTAGCGGCTGCCCAGTACGGAAGTACGAGCAAAAAGGTCCTCAGAGTTGTTAGCTGCCCACGCCACTCTCTCTCCTGTTTACCCAGCTCATTCAAACACATAAATGCCACTGCAAACAACCACTAAATCCACTGAGGCTTGTTCCAGCTGTCAAACACAGCCGTAAAAATAATATGCCCTCCAGCATGGGAGGGGAAGCTAAGAGGGCAAAGCACTCACTAATTTTCAACAATCCCTCCTCAGAGACATAATCTTCAAATAAATATTTAACTTGCTCTGTCTTTGGCCTCAGATTATTTACAAATCAGGCTATAGAGGCATTTCAAATGATCCTTCTCTGAGCTATGTGCACACCTAGGGCTGCCTGGCAGTAGAGGCTCAAGCCTGGCCTCAGCCTGACCATACATGGCCTAGCCCAGCCATGGTGCAGGGTTCCCAGGGCCCACGGCCCATGCTAGCTTTTAATGAAGTAGTCTTTTAGTCCTTCTGTTTCTGTAAGAGAACACCACAGACTGAGTAATTTAGTAGGAAAAGAGACAGATTTTGGCCCAGAGTTCTAGAGGCCCAAAAGATTGATACTGACATCTGCTTGGCTTCTGATGAGGACTACACAACAGAAGACCTGCCACCCAGCACCACACAGCTGCTGGCTCCCGGAGAACAGTGTTGCTCTGGTCACGCAGGGCCCAGCAACGTCCACACGAGGCCTCAGAAGGCCTTGTCACCTTTCACCACCATGCCTCCAGAGCAAACTGCAAAAAAAATTTTAGGGAGCATAAACCACAGAGTGGGAGACAGAGCTTCAATCCTGTGGTCACTGCAAACACTGGGGGTGAAAGAAGTGATGACAATATAAGGAAGAAAATTTACCATGAGAAATAACTCAAGACAGTGTTCCACGGACACCTGAGATCATGCCTGCAGCTGACTGCGAAGTCGGAGAAGGGCACCAAATGCAAGCGGTAGCAGGAAAGCCCTTGGTATCTCACATGACATTTTTCCAAGGAATATTTGAAGCTCTCAAATAGTGGCTGCACACCTACAAGCATTCCTCCTGTTGTGGAGACATGAGCAGCAGCCAGCATGTTTAGTCTCTAAAGCGCCGAAAAGCGAGTAATCTCTAATGTGTGGGCCTTGCGATCTGTGCTGTATCTGCTCAGTTCTGCCAATGCAGCAGGAAGCGAGCCATGGAGAACATGCACAGGAATGGATGTGGCTGTGTGCCAATAAAACTTTATTTACAAAAGTAGGTGGCAAGATAGATCTAGTCTGTGGACCAAAGTTTGCTGACTCTTTTAGCAGAATGATGAAAGCTCCAAAATAATCCTGCATTAAAGAAATTTTTAACTTCATCTAATTCAATTTTTTCTGAAACATCGAGCCCTTTCATCAGCATTATGTCCTTGATATCCTAGGATATGTGCTAGAAAACAAAATAAAATAAGCCATCTACAGAATGCTACAGGGCCTTGATAATCTTAACATCTAATAATTGAGAAAAATCTCTGGTCCACTGAGACAAAGCCATTTGCCACTTCTTGATGGGCAGAAAGTGATCAACAAGAGTGGCAGAACAGCAAGCAGAGGCTGAGGGAAACCTGAGCCGCAGACCAGCAATCTGCAGCAGTCCTCACAGGGCCTATGGTGGCCAGGACCAGAAGGTAGGTCAAAACTCACACAGCCAACATGGTTCTGATGTCACTTAAGTTCCAGTGCAAGGATTCTCAGAGCACGACAGAAAGAATCTATGGGAATCAGAGAGGCTAGCTGCTCCAACAAACAGTTCTAAGTGAAACGCAAGTCTATTTCTCTTTTGTATAAGACTCCAACACCTGTTCCTGGTCAGCAGTGAACTTCCCTGAACACAGTAGCTCAGGGACACAAGCACCTTATTTTTCTAGCGCTACAGAATTCTCTGCTGTGTTCTCTTATGTCTGACCCACAGGCAAGGAAGAGAGAAGGCCTGGAGGAGTGAACATGTGTAAGTCAGCTTGTCCTCACTATAATGAAATACCTGAGCTATTTAACTATAAAAGAAGCAAGGCTGACTTTGGCTCATGGCTTCAGAGGATTCAGTCCATGGTACACTGGTTCCCTTATTTCTAGGCCTATGTTGAGGCACAGCATGTTAGGACAGCATGGTGTAGGAGGCTGCTTACCTCCCAGTGACCATGAAGGGCAATACAGGAGGAAGTCCACAGGCTGCAAGGGTTCAAATGCAGTGACCTGCACTCTCCTGCTGGGCCTCCCTTGATAAGGTTCAGTCACTTTCCAGTCATGCTCTGGGCTGGCACTAAGCCTTCCTCATGTGTCATCTAAAGGACACATGATTCCAGCCATAGCAGAGCAGAAGGCCTTTATGAATCAAAAAAAAAAAAAAAAGTGAACACACATGCATATATGCACATGCACGTACCAGAGTAGTTTCTCAAAACCTTTTTTTTTTTTTTCCTTCTTGGGACAACATTCAGGCTTGAATGTTGTCCCAAGAAGGTAAAAGGAATGTGCTTTCTCCAGGTTGGTTTTCCAGCATCGTTCCTCTAAGGGAGATTCAGCTCAACTCTGCATCAGATCCAGAAACTCACCCGGAGAAGGAACCTTAGAATGATAGTCTGTCCTTATGACCCGTCCACAGGAGCTGACTTCCTCCCCAAAAAACTTGGCCCTCTTTGCCTGATCCCTGCCACAACTCAGGTGACAAACACCACTTGTCCACCTGTGCACACGAGTACCACCTTGTGGTCGCTGACCCCAACTGCTTACATTTGACCCACGCAGGAGGTGACAGCACAGACTACACAGCCCAGCTGGGAGAAGTTAACCTTGGGGACAAATGGTGAGGAGGAGGAGGAGGAGGAGAATGAGGAGGAGGAGGACGACGAGGAGGAGGAGGACGACGAGGAGGAAGAGGACGAGGTGGCGGAGGAGAAGGAAATCAATCTTAGATAAGAAACGACTGCTTCTTTGGATATCTCTGAAACATTGATTGCTATTTTTCAGGGGAGTCTAGGGACTGGAGGGCACCCAGTCCAGGGCCTCTTTTGCTATTTCTGTTCATTTCTTTCATCAGAGAAACATTCATGTTTAAAAACATAGCTGGCAAAGGGTGTGATTTATGAAGCTAGGATCCTTTGGAAATTTTGGTCATGAAATTATAATTTTCTCCCATGTCTTAGTCTCTCATTGCTGCATTTCACATCAAATAAAGATTAAAAATGAATCCACAGTCTGCAGCATACTATCCACTCAGCCTTCCCATTATTAGATCAACTAATAATGTCACTGTGATGGTGTTGTGGTGTTTGTGTTCAACTTGGTAACAGCTCCAAACTATGAAGGCAGTGCATAGAGGAGCGAGCCCCAAGGACCCAGAACATGGAAGGACAGAAATGCTCCAGCTGTGGGACGCTGCGGGATAACAAGAAACACCCTAGCATGTGTGTGTACAGATGCTGTCTGTGGTTTCAGAAATTCACCAGGAGTTTTAGAATATGTCTTATATGGCTAAGATGGTATTGTTGAATGCATGTATGTCAAATATTTATTCATATATACATAATAAGTATATGCATGTATATTGCATATGTCTGTAATGTGTACAGACACATATACATGTATGTATAAATATTTGGTTCTAAATTATACATATATTCTCTATTAATCTTTCAAGTCATCCTATGGGACGGACATGGCAGAAATATCTCCTACTGAAGATATGAAAAGACTACAATCAGTACAGTGGACAAAGTCCTAGGGAGCCAGTGTGTCTTGGAGCAGGCAGGGCCTGGACAGAGATCAGCAACATTGGCTTCCCCCACCCCTGCCTCTGAGGACGAGAGTGGACTCGCCTTTGTCCACTATGTATATCCATGCCTACAGCCACACTTCCAGGCTCATTGTTCATATTCCTGCAGGTCATAACTTCCCAAGAATACAGAGAAACCAGAACACAGCGGGATCTGAGCTGAAGGCGTGAGGCCAGTGCCCATGGTTTCCCTTATCAGGGAAGCCCAAGACATAGATAAATTAGAAAGCACAATAAAAGATAGCTAAGAAGAAACCAAGAGATAATTCTTTTGCAAAAGACAAGAGCATCATAAAATGGAGGAAGGGAAGTGAGAATTTTAAAAGGAACCCATCTGGGTTATGTACCTGTACCAGCCCTCACACTGAACATGCTCATTATGTACTGGAAACATGTACTAATAAAAACTAAAATCTGAAAAAGAACTTCTACTGATCTATTGAAAGGAACTGTTCATGCTTAAATCTGTTTTCTACTTATTTTTTTGACCAGTTTTGCATGCTGATATCTGGTAAGCTGAACAACTACTTTGAAGATGACAATATGTAATATAACAGACATTACTGAATTCCTATCATCTTGCTTAGTAAAATGCTGTATCATGTCCAATTGCTTTCTTCTACTACTTTAATACCTTTTAGAAAAGAATAAAAGCTTTAAGAGGCACACCAGAGAAGTAGCATCCCTCAAGCTGCCTTCCTGCTGTTCCGCATCTATGCCTTCTGTCCCCTCCTGTCACCAGCTCTATCCAGCCATTCACAGCTGCGGTCAGGGAACTGGAGCTGTATCCTTCAAAGTAGAATGCATATCCAACAACACACAGGAGCATTCTCAAAAATAGTCAATCAAGCCAATGATTTTAGGCTCCCAGAGTATCTAAACAGCCTCATAAGATGTACCACTTTCCTGGGAGCCCACCAAGGTGCCCAAACCCTGCTCTTTTTGCTGCACATCTGGCCAGATGAGGAGTATGCTTCATGTAATGTCACATGGAGCCAGAGGAAGGTGCCTCTGTGGGCTACAGTAGGTGACCCTGGGCTGATGCTTGCGTTAAAACCTAAGCCCTGTCCTTGTGCTACGACAAAGCCGGCTGAGTTAGGGTATCCAGATGCTATAAGCACTGCAAAATGAAAATTCAGTGTTCTATGCTAACATCGGGAACTTAAAGGCATCTCATGTGCTCAACATCTCGCATTTTTCAGTAAACTGATTATTACTGCTCATTCTGCTTTTCTTCTAGAAGTACTACACTTCTTTTCAAGAATTATATCAGTCTGCTCCCTTAGCCACAATGAAATACCACAGAGTGGTTGACTTAACCAAAACAGATTCTTCTCAAGGGCTGGTTAGATAGTTCAGTGGGCCAAATACCTGCTTAGGCAAGAACAGGGACCAGGGTTCGATTCCCAGCACTACATGTCATGTCAGCCTCACCCCTACATATGCTGAGCTGGCCACCAAGTCCAGGCATGGTGAGGCATGCCTGTAATACCAGCACTGCGGAGGCTGAAAACGGGAGGATCACTATAAGTCCGAGCTTCATAGTGAGGTCCTAGGTCAAACACATTAAAAAATAAAATAAAATAAAACATATATTTTCTCATAGTGCCAAAGGCTGCCAATCCAAGATGAGAAATCAGCCAGGTTACGTCTGCTGCAGACCCCTCCCCGGCCTGCGGATGCAGCCCTCTCACTGCACCTTCATGCAGAATCTCTTCTTCGTTCTAGCAAAGAGTCAAAGACACTTCTTCTGAGAGAGACATGAGTACCCACCTGCAAGGCCACTCCTAACCCAAATCCCCTCCTAAATACCAGCACACTGGGGATTAGGACTCCAATGTTTGAGTTTCAAAACCCCAAATATGCAGCCCAAACACAAGCTATTCTAGTCATAATGCCAAGAAAATAACATTATCTTTAAAATATTTGCTCCAGGTACGTGATCAAAGCAAATTTATATAAAGTACATTTAGTAGTTCCTCATTATTTTGTGGACTCATTGTTCTATGCGTTGTCAAAAAAATTAATCTAAATTGTTTATCATGAATTGTTTGCTCTATCATGGGATTTTGCAGTACCCTACTGTATACATAAGTTGTTAAAATTACATAGGTTTATGAGTTTAGAAAATGGTTAAGAACATCAGAAGTGTTTTTAAAAGTATGGGAAAGGTTTCTAAGAGTGTGGGAAGGGTTTACAAAGCCTTAACATATATATATATATATATATATATATATATATATATATATATATGCCAAAATAAATATAAAGTTACTACTTCATTGATTTTCACTTATCACAGGGGTGTCTGGAATATGATCTCCAGGATAAGTGAGGGATCACTGTACCTTGAAGAAAAGTAAAAAAAGAATATACAAAATGGAAAAATAAAGACTAGAAATTAGGATTTCTCTCTGGATTATTCAGAGAACTTTAAAGATTGCCATGTGTTCTGGGTCCTCATGTCAGGTCACCCACAAGTGTCTAGGAACACAGGTGCCAACTCTGAGCACCACCACCATCCCCACCGTGCAATCTGGGTTCCCTTCTAGGAGCTGATTCTTAAAAACGTGATCAGCATGGAGACAAAGAAAACAACGAAATCAAGCTGGAATTCACACTGGTGGGCATGCTGAGTTATTGACTACCTAGAAACCAGGGGACAGCAGGCTGTAGGCTGCTCTGCTTGTTTTGTTTTGTTTTGTTTTGTTTTTGTTACTGGGGATCAAACTCAGGACCTTGCACTTGCCAGGCAAGTCCTTATGCTGCTGAGCTATCTCCCTAGCCTCAATTCCCTTATTCTTAATGTCCCTTGTCATACCTGTTATGAGCTCCAGATGTTCCTTCAAAAGTCCCTGTTGAAGTTTTAACTCAAGACCTTCAGAATATGATCATCATGGGTTGTGTCTAAATGGCGTCCAAAACCTCATGAAGGAATAGGTGAGGCTTTCCAGAGGTAGCTGGATCTAAACTGTGTGATACGAGGGTTGGTTCATGGTACAGTGTGAGGATAAAGGGTGCTGTGATTAAGCCTGTGAGCGCTACCCACCCTAAGTAGCCTGGATAAGATGTAAGGGAGAGGAAGAGTTGTTGTCAGCCCTTGTTACTTTGCCACCCTCTGCCCGCCGTGAACTATTTCTCCTCTTCCCATGCAACTCTGAGTTGGAGCAAGCTAATTACAGACTGAAACCTCGGCAGATTGTGAGCTAAATAAATCTTTCCTCTCTTAACATTGATTGTCAGGGGTTTTGTCTCAGCAGAGCACACACAAGGGAAAAGCAGCAGCCACAAGCATGAACAGAGGCCTCAGGAGAAGCCACACCTGTTGACACTTGATCTTGGACTCAGTCTCCAGCACTGTGAGAAAAAGAAATTCTGTTATGGTAGCCCCAGCAGACTAAATGCACACCCCATTAAGGCTTCAGGAAAAACAAAGGGGGCGTCGGCCTCAGAATGACAAGGTTGGAAGCTCAAGTTGAGTTTTGATGCTAAGTTGGTTACGATTTTGGAAAAGAGAGGGTTTCTGGACATTGCTTTGTGATTGTGTGGTTCCTTGTGACATTCGCATGACTCCACCTCCTCTTCCCTACAAGTCAGCGGCCTCACACAGCCCTCAAGAGCACAGCCTCCCACTACAGTGAGGGTTTCATGTGCGGCACCATAAGCTATAACCGCGAAACCACAAGGTGGCCCAGGGCTTTGAGATGCTGGGAAATCTGCATTCATTAGTGGCAGACATGAATGAGCCAGGAGCTGTGATGCAAGTTTTTTCACTCTCCCTAATTGGTTCTTGTCAAGGGCAGGGATGCTTTTTGCCTGGAAACCTTTGTAATTGTAAACACTCAGGTATTCAGCCCACCCTACACCCACTCTACTTGCTCGCACCTCCCCCAGCAGGCTCAGGCCTGGCTTACCGCCAAATTCTCACCCAACTCCCAATTAAACATACCAGAGAGACCTGTGCCTGATGAGGAAGGCCCTCGCTTGCCAAGGGCCTTAAATCACTTGACATGTGCCTGCCAATTTCCCCCTCCATATCATTTTTACCGATTAGCCTTTTCTTTGTCCTTTTAAAGAAAATGACTGCTACTCTTTATTTTTTTAAAGAAGTCTTGATGGGATTTGGCTCAGATACAAAACAATATTTCAGCCAATGGCAAAGAATACAGATTGTTCCAAAAGATAAAAGGCAGGTTCACCTAAGACCACCTAAGTGAGGTTAACCGCTAACCACGGTGTCCTAGGCACCTCTGTATGTGTGTAGCGCATCTTCCTGCTGTAGCAGCAACAGCAGGTCGGCAGATGAATTGAGAGTGGCCTCATTGTCTATAAAGCCACTGCTTTCCCCAATAATTAATATCAGCCACCTAAATGTGTCCCAAATGCAAAAGGAAGAAAGCCAACAATGACACTGTAAATAAAGTGTTAAGTCCACATCTTCCTAACCTCACCGTTTTCAACAAAGATCCTTGAATGATAGGAGATTGGGAATGACCAGAAGAAAATAAAGCTACTGAAATGAGAAAACTTCCAAGTAGCACTGAGTCTCCACATCGTTCCTGCTCCCGCCTGAAATGAACTCACTGTTTAAGCCTCTTCCAGATCAGTGATAGAGAATACAGAACATTAAAAGAATATGAATAGATTATTAATTTTAAAAGTTTATAGGCAAGCAGACAGCATCTTATGTTCTCAGTTTCTCTGAAAATTGCGCTAAATGAATAAACCTGTAGCAAAGAAACAACTGACACTTACCTACCAACACTGACTTCTAAAAGCAGAATATTTCTGTGCTGGAAAATTTCTATAAAAGATTTCTATAGTTTAAATGAGGTTTGCTTCCTCCCCCGAAAAAGACTTACGTTGGAATTTGGTTCCCAACATAGCAGAGTTAAGAAGACCTTCAACAGGTGTTTCGGTCAGAAGGGCACCATCCTATGTCATGGATGAATGCTGTTTTTTGCAAGGCTGGGTTAATTCATTCTTATAAGTAAGTGAATCTTTGCTCTTGGGACTGGATTAATTACAAGTGTGGGTTGTTTTAAAAATAGTATTTGGAGACAAGGCCACATGAAACATTTGGGTTATGTTAAACACCTTGTATTTTGTATGTTTCTTACCCTTCCACTTTTTTGCCAAGAGATAAAGCAAATAAGGCTCTGCTTAAATCCAATGCCATGATTTTGGATTGCCCAGCTCCATGGTAAGCAAAATCAACTTCTTTCTTTTACAAATTACCCAGCTTCTAGTGTTCTGTCACAGCAACAGAACACTGACCAAGATGGTGAATTCTCTGCGGTTTGAGACATAGACCATTCTGATAGCATGAAGCCCTCTGACACTAGACAGATGTGGAACAGTTGGTGAGGATCATGGAAATATCTAGAAGCAAAATTCAAAACTAGGACAGGGAAGATGCGGTCCTGACCAGACCCAGAAAAGGCAGGACGTGGAACACTCCTGCAAGAGGAGTTATCACTGAGACACCCCCCAGGAGGGACTCATCCTCAGTGAGGTTTCCTCTGCAAGCTGAACCTCAATCTACACTATGGGGTCACTGGAGAGTTTCCTGGCTGCTTCTGATGGGATCCAAAGACAGAGAGCTGTGCAAAGGTGACAAGCATCTTCTATCCCCATGCTTTATAAACATGTAAAACAGAGTCAAGGAACGATCAACTCTTTTCCTTTTTAAGTTACTCAGCTTCTAGTATTTTGTCACAGCCATCGAAAACAGACCAAGTCGGTAAATTCTGTGTAATTTGAGACAAACTGACCATTCTGATAGCTTTAAGCTATCTTTAAGAGAAAACAAAAGACCCTCCAAAGATTCCTGATCACTGAAGGCGTTGCTTCAGGCTGGTGTTCCAAAGAGGTAATAATGAACACAGAGCTCTCTTAGCTTGAAATTCAATCAAGAGTACAACAAATCATACTTAGCGTCCTGAGAGAGGCCATGCTCCAGACTTCTCAGGAGATCAGAGTCAGGTCCACATTTTTTCTGCAAATGGGTCAAGGCGCTGGGCTCCTAGATTACACTGCACACACAAGAAGCATCTTCTGCAGAGTCTGAAAACCAAAATCATAAAAAGTAAATGTTAATTAACTGACATAGAAACATCTAAGAGAAACCAATAAAAACAGTATTTGAGAAATAAGGGTTATGCTAAGCAAAGAACACAGGCCGGTGTTCTTTCCTGCCTTCATCTCTTTTAAGCCACATGGAGTTACCCAGAGAAGACCTGCACGACCCTGCTCCTGGGGGAGCTGGGAAGCGTCTCTCCCGCCCGTGCACTCGCTTATGCTCTCTGGATTCCATGGGTGCAAACCAAAAGTGAGGACAGACGAAACGTTTTCTTTTGATGCTTCCTATTTTTGCTCTTCATTCAGTTTCTTTTCACTTCGTCTGTCATGCATCATTTAACAATGGGACACATCCTAAGAAATGCATTGTTAATTCATTTCATCATTGAGAAAACACCCTAGAATGCACTTACACAAACCTAAGGCTGAAGGTCAACCTCTCGACCTGGCCTCTTGGTTCAATCAAGCTACATGATAGACAGCTGTATTGAGCCACTGCTAGTATAATGTCCCTTTCTATTTACAGTAAACTCTTTTTGTTTTAGAAGTAGAAGGAATACAATCGAATAATGATAAAAAGTATAGTACAGTAGATACCTCAAGCAGCAACATAGTCATTCATTGCCAGATATCATGCTATCTGCATAGTTGTATACGCTATGCTCTTATGTGCCTGGAAGCATAAGTTTGCTTATACCAGTGTCAGCAAGGACACGGTTACAATGTGCTGTGCTATTGTGTTGCTATGGCTGCAACATCACTAGGCAATAGGAATTTTTCAGCTATGTTGTGATCTTATGCGATCCCCATGGTATATGAGACCTGTCACAGACTAAGACATCCTTCAGTGCATGCCTATATTTTCACCCACCTCCCACCCCACCCCCATTTCCCATAGAATTTGCATTCATAGCTCTTACAACTATAAACCTTCCTATAAATAGGGTAATACTCAGTGGCAGCTCCTTTTTCTAATCAGTCCTTCTCCTCAAACCTTTTTGGTACTTGGCTTGTCAAAGAATGGAAACAGAAAATTAACCAAACCTGTAAGGAATTTTAAAAGTCAGGAATTCTCTGAAAATAGGGAGGCTCAAGAACCCCCGACTTGGGCCAGTGAAGCTCACCGGATGAGAACTTAGAATGAGACATGAGGAGCTGCAGACTTGTGCTTTGGCCTAAGAGGGAGGGTTAGGGTTGGGTTCATTTCGTATCCCACTTAAAGTCAGCTCATGAGGCAGCAAAGCTAGTTGGATAAACATGCTCTATAGCTCTTTACATTTCATGAAAATGTGTAGCACTCTTAGATGAGACCCTAGGACTGAGTATGCCACTTGACTTCATCATATTCTAAACTGTAAATGAGTCTCAGTTGTCAACTTCGACAAACAGGAAATATCAGAGGTTAATTTCTCGTTCTGGGCCATTGCTAGCCATCTCTTTCTTACCAGCACAGTTATATAAGGGTTGGAGTGCCTAGAAAATGGGGAGGCAAAGCAGCCTTCCCTTGCATTCACTGGATGTCTTGCATTGGTGGTTCAGTGAATTCCCTTGTATCTACTGGAACTTGGTTTCAGGTCCTCCTGAGCCTCCTGGGAGCTGTGGTGCTCACATCCTTTATGTAAGGTAGACCAGTACTTGCATATAGCCTCCATACATCTTTTTGAAAACGTTAGATAACCCTCAGATTACTCACAATACCTAATCTCACATAAATGCTATGTTGCTTTGTGGTATTATTTAGATAATTACAAGAAAAAGGGATGTATATGTTCAGTATGGACACAATTTTTTTCAAATACTATAATTCATGATTGGCTGAATCTACAGATCCCATAGATATTAACAATCCTGGTCATCTTCCTCTAGATAATATACCATCTCAAAAGATACAGGGGCCAGGCGTTCAATCGATGACATGCTATACCAGCTCCACCCCTGGGGTGCACTGAGATGATGATTGAGAGTGGATATGATGGCACACATCTGTGATCCCAGCACTTGGAAGCCTCAAAAAAGGAGGATCACTATGAGTCCTATCTGTGTAGTGAGACCCTGTAGACCTTGTACAAATTTTTTTTTTAATTTTAAAAAATGGTAGTGGTCTGAGATACAAAAGACTCATGCCATATAAATCTACTTATATAGGATATTCTTATTTCTCTTTTCTAGAAAAAGAGTACAGATACAGAATAGAAAATAGAACTGAAGTTACTGAGGGTTGAACTTAGGAAAGAAAATGCATCGCAAAAGACAGTGAAATGTATGGACAATGAACTCTGAAAATGCAGTGTGTGCTGATAAGTTTATAAAACCTTCTAATTTTGCAGTTTAAATGGTTGGATTGAAAAATACATAAATTATATCTCCATGAGACCACTTTTCGAAAACCTTCACATTCCAAAACAACAACCACTTCAGTACACTCATGGGCCACCTGGTTAGGAATGTAATCAAAGTACCATGGCACAACTTGTCTGTGCTCCATGATATTTGGCAAATCTTGAATATCTGGCAGCTGGAGCCCTCCAGATGCTGCTCACTTGGGCGTCTAATGAGAGGGCTGGGACGCTGCTCAGGATTCTCACAGGAGAACAGCTGGCATCTGGGAGGAAGTGGGCCTAGAAGGAATGCTCAGAGAACTCACCTGCCAGATTCCATGCTGGGGTTCCTCTGGCTGTAGTCAACCTCTAGGCAAGTGCAGATTCAAGGAGAAAGACATTAAGGTCGTAGCTCTAGAGTGAGTGTGGCAAAGCCACTCAGAGAAGCACAGCGAGATGGGAGACATGATAGAAAGCATCTTTAGGAGGCACAGTCTGCTGCAGGGCTCAGTTTTGAGAACACGACCCCTGGCTCTGTCACCGTTCCAGCTCCAGCTCCTCCCTACAAGTAAGCAGGCCTTTCAGTGGCAGAGAGAACAGAGACCACATGTGAGGAAAACTCACACTGGGAGCAAGTCTCCTCAGCAGCTCCATGAAGCTGTCTGCCTCTGTGGTCTCCAGGGATATGTCATTTTATAGTCATGGGTCTGATCCTCTCGCTGAGTTTCTGAGCTGGAACAGCTCCTCACTGAGGCACTCGCCCTCTGCTCTCCAAGGGTCACGCCCCACCTCCCCTCACCCGAAGACAGCTCCAAAAATGGCTTCAACACGAAAAGTACAAAGAGAGTTGCTGTCAAAGTATCTCACCATCTTTAGAAGTCTGTAAAATCAAGAGATATGAGAGAGAGAGAGAGGCAGAGGCAGACAGAGTTCATCATTTTCTTTAAATTCAAAAGACAACAAAATACACATCAGTCTCTGAATAGATAATCCTGACACACTTGCCAGTTGTGCACTGTGCATCAGAATACACACACAAACATTTGAGAGAGAAGCAGAAAAAATCTTTAAAAGACTTCACCCTAATCTGCATGCATTTTTCAGGAGTCCTGTGTAGAAGCAGAACATAATAAAGAAGGCAAGGAGGAGCTCCTTTCCCACAAGATTCAGCTCCTTTTTGAGAGAGGGAGAGTTTCTGACATATTTCATACCTGCAAGGGGAAAGATTCTAATTTTGTAATCCATGCTTTGAACGTAACTCATCGGTGACAGCTGTAGAGCTCATTTTTAAAACAACTCAGTATCTTATCTCCCTGCGTATCAAGACCCTCTTCATATGACCAGCATAAAAGTCACTCTATTCTAGGATATGTTTAAGGAGAGACAGAGAAACAAACTCGTGCTGAGCATGTAGCTACAGCGTGCAAGCAGGTTTCCATTCCTTATATAGTTGAACCTTTTTGATGGTGTGGTGCCCCTGCCAGCCCCCAATCCAGCTTCATAGAACAGGGAAGTGTCTTATTCACCAACTGTCCCACTGTTCAGCGCAGAGATATTTGGGGCACTCTTGAATACATGGATTATTATTATATTTAAGATCACTCCCAGTGTGCCGTGCCAGCCCTGCCCCCAGGGTGGGCTGAGACTGCAGCTGAGTCTGGGCATGGTGGTGCTCACCTATAATTCCAGCACTGGGAAGGCTCAAAACAAGAGGATCAATAGGAGTCCCATCTATGCAGTGAGAACTTGTAGACCCTGTATTAAATACATAAAATTTTTTTTAAAAAAGATCACTTTGCCACAGTTGATGCCAGAGCCCACCTCTGGTTCACAGGAAATGATTCAACCTTTAGAATACATAGTACGTAAATATGATGAGCAAGCATATATGAAAACATATGTACGAAGATATTTTCTACAACATGTAAAATGTTGAAATTAAAAATAAAAATGTTGAAATTCTAGCAAAGACTAAATATTAATCAAGAGTTTAATGGTAAAATAAATTACACAAACTTTTTAAGACATTTTGGATGTATTAATCATGTGCATGTGGCATAGCAGAAAAAATAGGTTTCTGAAGAATTCCTGTCAATTCAATTTTGAGGTAAAAATAGGCATATTTGTTTGTGAAGCTTTGTATAAGCCCTGAAAAAGTCTTAGAATTATGTACACTACCCTCCAAGTTGTTTATAGTGTTTCTTTCCAGAACTAAAAATTGATTGGACAAGAAATCTTTTTTTAACTCAATATACATCTGTACATTAGAAATCATTTCTATTGCTTATGTAATAGCTTTTAAAAGTACAGAAGCCAGTGCAGTAATGCATGTCTGTAATTCCAGCTACTTGGGAGGCTGAGGCAGGAGGACTACAACTTTGAGGCCAGCCTGATGAACTTAGGGGGAGACTGCCTGAAAATAAAAAGAATAAAAAGGATTAGGGTTATATCTGAGTGATAGTGTATTCCTGGGTAAGATGCCCTGTGAGAAATAAATAAATAATAGTCCTTTTTTAAAAATTCTGTCATATCTTCCTCTACTATCTTGCCATTCCTTTACAAAATAGAGACAGAGACAGACAGACAGACAGACAGACAGACAAGCAGAAAGACAGAGACAGAGAGAGAGCTCCAAACCTGCTCCCTCCCTAGGTGTTTCACCAACAACCTCTTTCCCTCGTGAACACAGCAACTGCATACTTTGGTAATTGCTTGACCAATTCAGATTTATGGAAAGTCTTGAGGCTTAGATTATGTTATGGTTTATTTCTAGCTGTCCCCCCAAAGCCTCATGCAATCATGGGGCAGGGACTTCCAGAGTTTCAATCTGGTACCAGAGAAGTGGGGTCGTTGCTGTGACTAACCTGACCATGTGGATTACAAGCTTTTGGGAATGTCTTATGGGAAGAGATAGGAAAGGTTCAGAGATGTTGCCTATAAGCAAAGTACTAGAACGGCTTCGGCTGTTCTGTTTGGGATATTCTAGTCAGAGTTCAGACCAGAATGCTGTTAGGAAGCCTGGCAATAAAGACCAGGCTGGTGAGGTTTCTGCTGGAAAAAAAAAAGGACAGCATTGGTCATTGGACTCCAGATGATTTGTGCTATGGATTGGCTGAAAGTCTGTCAGAATTTTGCTTGTGCAAAGAGCAAAGAGACTTTGCCTAAGACTGAGATTAAGCATGGCAGACTGATTAACCTTTCAAGAGATATTTCAAAGCAGCTAACTATTGGGGCAGTAACATGGTTGTTATTGGCCGCTTTTAGCCAGATTTATGTTGAAAGTCAAGAGCAAAGAGCCAAGCAGGATGATTTAAAGTGTGAGTTTGGCCAGAAAGGAAACATGAGAAAAGCTGTGGGCTACAAACGTGGAGCTGAAAGGATCTCCACTGCTGGGAAGGAACCAAGAATCAAAAGGATGGCCTGAGAGCATCACAAGAGAAGACAGCCCTCCACTCTTTGAAGCCCCAGAATTGCAAAGGAGAAAGGCTTTGCCTTGAGAAGAAAGCCGCAGAAACCCAAGCATCAGAATGGAGGCAGTGGCCAAACCAGGTTCCAAAATGGTGCCGGCATGGAGAATTTGTTTCTCAGAATCAAGGTCAGAGTGTGCATCAATCCAGGCACTCCACCCCTACAAACAAGAGAGAAGGAAGCCTGGCTACTGCTCCAGCTGGCAGCAGACCTTGGCATCATCCACATGACATTGGTTTTAGGCACATTCAGAATGCAAGAGTTGTTAGGTTAAGAAGGCTTCTACCTCGATTTCAGAAGAAGGCCTGGGAGGCCAGGCAGTGCGTTCCTTAGAAGGCAGTGTGTGAAGCAGAAAGTGAGAAACCTATTCATTGGAAACCCCAGAAGTTTGGAAAAGCCAGGAATGTGGATCTTGCAAAGAGGGAGCAGAGCCAACCTAAGAGAGAAGCCATGGAAACTACCACCAGGAGTGCCTTAGGGACAGAGCTACAGGGAGCCAAAGACTCAGTGCAGACTGTTTTGAATGCTCCAGTTGGAACCATGGGATCTAATGTTTACCCTGCTGGGTTTTGGACATGTGTTGGCCCCGTGTTTTGTATTACTCTGTTGTTTGCAACTTTTGGAATTGTAATGTTTATCTTATGCCTTTGAATATTGGATATGTTTAACTTTTCTACTGTACAGGGGCTCACAGTTGAGAGTTTGCCTTGGATCTTGGAGGAGACTTGGGACTTGGACTTTTCAGCAATGTTGAAACTGTTGGGACTTTGGCAACTCTTCCAGATAAACTAAAATGTCTTTTGCACAAAAGGATGTGTATGAGACTTTGGCGGTCCAGGGATGGAATGTTATGGTTTATATCTAGTTGTCCCTCCAAAGCCTCATGCAATCATGAGGTGGGGATTTCTAGAGCTTGAGACTTGCCTTACGATCCCTGGAATTTTTTAGTACTGATGGGATTATGGATCTGAGTACTTCTGGGATTATGGGTGTAGCCTAAGGTGGATAGGCTGAGGTGGAGAGCCTGAACGTGATATAGAGAGAGACAGACTAACACTGTTGCTCTCTGCTCCCTGGTTATTCCGTTGCCTCTGTCGCCATTGTTGTTGTTCTGCCACCATGAACTGCTGCTCTCTGCCATGTGCCTCTCAGCCTTGGGCCAGCCAAATATGGACTGAAACCTCCAGTAACTGTGAACTAAATAAACCTTTCCTTCCTTAATTTTGGGTGTTCGGTGTTTGTCCCAGAAATGAGAAAAAAGTAACTAAGACAACTTATACAGAGAATGATGAAGCCTTTTTCTCAGAGGAACTCGCAGTGTAATAGGGAGGCTGACAACCCACATATACAGTTGTATAACCCATGATGAAGGACTGTGCATGTTACAGCAGAATCCTGCAGGACTGAGAGAATGAGTCAGCCAGAAAACAGCAAGCAAGTCTTCAGAGAGGGAATTTGGGCGTCAGAGAACTAGGCAATGAGCAGAATTTTCTTTCTTTCTTTTTTTTAACTTTATTTATTTATTTATGTTATGGCCAGCTCAGCCTGCCCTGGGGGGTTAGGGCTGGCACAACATGTGGTGCCAGGAATCAAACTGCAGTCCCTGCAGTTTTCTAAGCTTTCCTAAGCAGGCGCTTTAGCCCACTGAGCTATCTCACCAGCCCCCCTTTTTTAACTTTATTTTTTATGTTAACTAGCAGAATTTTCTCAGATAATCAAACACACAATTTTAAAGACATTGTATGGCATTACAAATAAATAAGATTCAGATTTTCATATAACCATAAAAGAACATAACATAAAAAGTAACTTGTCCAATTAATGTAAACACGAAGTGAAAGAGTAGAATATGACATCTAAGATCTCTTCCAGCCTTAAAAATTTCCATTATGGGCCGGCGCAATAGCTCAGTGGATTAAAGTGCCTTCAGGCAGGATCAGGGGCCAGGGGTTCCATTCCCAGCCCTGCCATCCTGGCCCTGCCCCTGGGGCATGTGGAGATAGCAATTGAGACTGGGCATGGTGGCATGCACCTATAATCCCACCTTAGGAAGCTGTAAAGAGGCAGATCGCTGTGTATCCTATCTCATAGTGAGATCCTGAACACCCAGTAGACCTTTCCCTAAAAAAAATAAAAAAATAAAAAACCTATCTGCCCATTATGTGACTACTACCAAGAATATATAATATAATAAGTGCTGATGAGGATGTAGGGGAAAGAAATACTTTTTTATGTATTTAGTACAGAGTCTATAGGGTCTACAGGGCCTCACTACACAGATCAGACTCATAGTGATCCTTCTGTTTTCAGCCTCCCAAGCACTAGGATTACAGGCAGGTACCACTACACCCAGACTCAATTTCTCTCTCAGTGTGCCCTGGGTCAGAACCAGCACAGTACATCAGGGTCAAACTCTGTTCCCTGCATCTGCCTAAGCAGTCACTTTAATCTGCTGAGCTATCTGACTGGCACTAAGAACTCTTCTACATTGAGGGTAGAAATGTAAGTTAGCATAACCACAATGGAAATCATATAACTAAAACTATAGCTAGTATGTGATCCAATGACACCAATTGTTGGTATTTGAGTCCTTTCTTTCCTCTTTTTGATGAGGTTAGCTAGGGGCTTATCAATCTTATTTAATCTTTCGAAGAACCAGCTTTTGGATTTATTAATTCTTTGTATTGTTTTCTTTGTCTCAGTTGAATTGATTTCTGCTCTAATCTTTATAATTTCCTCCCGCCTTCGGGCTTTGGATTTCGTTTGTTCTTCCGCTTTTAGTTGGTTTAAGTGTTGTGTAAGATTGTTTATTTGTTCCCGTTCTGTTTTCTTAATGTGTGAGTTCAGAGCTATGAATTTCCCTCTGAGAACTGCTTTCATTGCATCCCACAAATTCCGGTAGGTTCTGTTTGAATTTTCATTAAATTGTAGATACTGTTTTATTTCTTCTTTAATTTCATCTGTGACCCATTGGTTGTTGAG
>PVJA010030438.1:0-25764 GCA_004027025.1 Myocastor coypus | reverse complement strand
AAAAAAAAAAAAAAAAAAAAAAAAAAAAAAAAAAAAAAAAAAAAAGAATTTACCCAAGGTCATATGCTTCACAAATGATGGAACTTGGACTAAACCCAGGTGGGCCTGCTCCTAAGCCAGTGCTTCCACCTCCTCTCAGGATTCACTTTCCCTATCAATATAATGGAAAACTGAACTCAATGATGGCCAAGGGCTGGACATGGTAACACACACCTGTAATCCCGGCACTTGGGAGGCTGAGGCAGTAGGATCTATGCAAGTTTGAGACCAACCTGAGCTACCAAAGTGAGTTCAAGGCCAGCCTGTCTCAAAAAAAAAAAAAAAAAAAAAAAAAAAAAAAAAAAAAAAAAAAAAAAAAAAAAAAAAAAAAAAAAAAAAAAAAAAAAAAAAAAGATGGCCAAAGAACATTCTGATAGTTCATTAGGTCCAGGCCTAACTTTGAAACCAGTAGAGTACAGGACACTAGTAACCATTATTTTTTTCTTGATTTTTTTTTAGGCATTTGGTACAGGATCTCACTAGACAGCTCAAACTCATAGGGATTCTCCTGTTTCAACCTCCCCAGTATTAGGATTACAAGCATGTGCCACCATGCCTGGTCTTGGTGGCCAACTCATGGATCTGGGGCAGGGCCAGTGCATAATAACCATTATCGAAGGGGCAGATATGTTTGAGAAATGGCAAAGAAGCACATGTGCTTAAGTGAACTTGACCATAGAGCATCTTATAAGACCCCAGCTCTGCAGAACACTTTCTAGAATGTGCCAGCTTTCCCAAGACTGACCATCTGGGTTCTTCTCTCTGCCAAAGCCCCTACATCTCAGGGATCAGGGTTCATGTCTTCTCATCTGGCACACAGTCTTTTGGTAGCCTCTCACCCATGCCTCAGCTTTCAGTAATTACACTGTGCTCATGACCCTCACCTTCATCTCAAGACAGGCCTCATCTCCAAGCAGTAATCCACCTGCAATCTCCTGCATGTCCACCCAGAAATCCCACAGGCTGCCTCAGCACCTCCAAAACAGAACTCACCATCCTTCTCCACAAACTTGTTCCCACTGTTTCTTGATAAATAGCATGACCACCCACAATTTCCCAAGCAGAGGACTCTGGGAGTCATTTGGGACTTCTTCTTCTCCCCCATATGTCGTATGTCACATGTCATATCTAAAGCCTGTTGATTTTTTCTCCCAATCCCCCCATCGCTCACTGACACATTTCACTCCTCTATATCTCACTCAGACCCTGTAGGGTTCAGCAGCACCTGAGCTCCTGCATCTCCCTCCAGGCGTCCTCCATAATGCTTCCTGGTAATTTCCTAAATCATATATGCTCCCCATCACGACCTTGCACAAAACCTTTCCATGACTCCTCACTGCTTAGAGGATTATAAGTATTTAAGTTCTTTAACCTGATCTCTACAACCTTTCACAATCCTTCCTGACTCACCACAACAGCCAGTCTCAGAGCCTGCCTCTCATTTCTCACAAATTACTCTCTACCACACTGAACACTGAGCCCTCTGAACTCACAGTCATTAAGCTTCCTGGAGTCTGGGCAAGTAGCGAGATCCAGATCTCTTGTTTATGGGTCCCTGGCCTTCCCTCAACAGAAAAACTCTATCCTGCTAACTCAATGATGATTCAGGACCACGGAGAGCATCACGGTGCAACCAACTCCCACCATCCCCCAACCCCACCCTTCAGTTGCCTTTCTTTAGTTGGCTAGGCCTAGGCTGCCTACCTCTCTCATCTTTCCCACTGATCCTTCAAAACCCCAGCACAGACAAGACCTCCTCCACGAAGACCTCACTGACCCACTTGAACAACCGGTCATTTCCTCGCCTGGGTATTGACTAATTTCCATCACATCAAACCCATCATTATGCTGATTATGTTTATACAAGAGTCCACCGCCTCAAGGGCTCATACCCTGTCTAATTCATCTTCACCATTCAGTACAAAGGAGGTGCTTGGATAATGTTTGTTGATTGAATGAGTAAATGACATTTAGCAGGTGCAGGAAATATGCATTGGTTTACATCATGTATCTGTCGCTGGGGGAGTGACTCAGATACCAGCCAGATTCCTTTGCTGGCCCTTCTAGAAAAGGCATTTTCTCCTCAATTGATTTCACCCTCCATTAGCCACTCCCTACCATTTGTACCTGACTCTTTGATTAGCTTTTCTTGAGGTTCACTGGCCACAGGTAGGGAGAAAACCCTTCTCCACTGCTGTGGTTGTCACGCTGAGGATTTGTTGGGGCCCCCATCCCCCGCCTGGGCCTGCCTCATGAGTTTTGTCGAATGCCTCATCTCTGCCTCTCTGTCTCCTGCTCACAACAGATGGCTCTGAGTCCCCATTAACACAGAAGTTCCTGTTCTGTCATTTGGACATTTTAACACTTTTTAAATTATAGAAGCTTCGGTTTCATTTGTTCGTGGACTGAGATAATCAGAAATGAAGAATCACTTGAAGGACATTGAGCCCAGCCTTTCTTACCGTTCCATGATAGGCTGCCTCGTAGGGCCAGTGGCTACCCCAAAATTATTGGGGAGGGGTTAGTCATTTTATTTTATTTATTTGCTTGTTTATTTATTTATTTATTTGTCTTTTTGAGACAGGGTCTCACTAGGCAGTTCAGGCTGGCCTTGAGCCCACTTTTGTGGCCCAGGCTGCTCTCGAACTCGCACTGATCCTCTTGCCTCAGCCTCCCAAGTGCTGGGATTACAGGTGTGCGCCACCATGCCCAGCTTAGGGCTTTACATTTTGAGTTTATGTCAAAAGAAAAGGGAAAAATGCGTGGATTTCTGACAAAGACCCCGAAATGAATCTTCTGACTCCTGAATCTCCTGGCTACCCATCAATTTAGTAGGCTCCCGATATGCTCCCCATAAATTCCTCATGGACAAAACAGTTCTGTTGCTTACAACCCAAATCCTTGAGATTCCCCAGAAGGGTTAGTGCCAGTCACACCCCTGATTGTGTTGGGAGAAAGTATGGCTCTGACAACCTCGACCTCCAGGACCTCTCCCTGCTCTTCTTTAGAGACTTTGTTAGCTCAGCAGGCTCTCAGAAAGGGGGAGGTGACATACTTCACCTTATGAAACAAACGGGCGGTTTGCGGGCCAGGGATAGAGATGTGCATGCTCAGTTAGTTACCCAAACCTTGAGTCGAGTCGCAGTGCAAGGAGAGCATTCAGCGAGACTCCTCCTCACATGCCCACGCAAGGAGGGACTCACCTGCCTGCCAGCATCTCACCTGGGAGCAAGTCATTAACATATAAACTGAGCAGGGTCAGGCCTGAGGACCTGCCTGGCTGAGCAGCATTTTTCCCCATGGTGACATTCCCAACAAACAAGTCAAAGTATGAGTGACTGAGATTACCCAACAAGTGCTCTTCAGGGCCAGAAGATGTGTTCCATTTACCAGGATTGCCCACTCTAAGCTGAGTGGCCTGGCTCTCTAGGATTCTCACACCTGTGACCTCAGTCCACTGTGGCTGGCCCAAAGAGGAAGGAGGCACAAGCTGAGTGAAGGTGGAATCTGGCTTGGCTGCATAGTAAGAGATATATGTGTCTCTGTCCCCCCAAGGCCCAGCCATGCCGGAGACCCAGGCCTGCCCTAAATCACTTTGCTGATTATAACTATCAGTTCTTCTGAGTTTCGGTCCAGGTGAGTCTAGGAAGGGCCAACCTGTCCTGCCCAACATCCTAAGGGTCATCTGCACACTGAAGAAGCTACCAGAGCTTGTAGATGAAAGTCCCAGCCCATCTGGGGACATCCAAAGTCCCTCTGGTCCCAGCCAGTCTCTCCCCACCTAGGACACACACCCCACAGCCCTGCATGATGCATGGCAAGGCTTCCGCCTCACCCCCTGCACTTTTCTCCTGTGCCCTCACCAGAGATTCACCCCTCCTGCTCTTAGCAACCCCAAAGACATTTCCTGAAAGACTTCTGTGGAATGTGATCCTTTCTTCCACCCGGGGGGTGGCTCACTCAGCCTAACCCAGGGCTTCCCTGTCCTGCCTTGGGCTGTGAGCTCCAAGCACAATGTTGTAGTCTGATTTGCTTCCTAACAACAGGGTGAGACTCACGGACACCAAAGTGTGTTTGCAGAATTCAGAGGAATGAGATTTCTCACTTCTTTCTTTTTTCTGGTATTAGGGATGGAACCCCGGGCACTCTATCACGAAACTACATCTCCAGGTCTTTTCATTTTGACACAGGGTCTCTCTCTCTCATTGAGTTGCCCAGGCTGAACCTGGACTTACTATTCTCCAGCCTCAGGCCCCCAAGTAGCTGGAATTACAGGTGAAGCCCAGCTCTCTGATCTCCCCTTGTACCCACCCCCCCACCCCCAGTCACTGGACTTGGCCTGGAAAGGCAGAGGATGAATATTCTGATGCTTAGGCAGCCCTTGCCTATCTTCTGGGACCTACGTCTCACAGCCCAGCACCCCCCAACTAGGGCTGCTAGGTGGGAAATTCAGATATTGGAGCAGTGCTTCTGTGAATCTAGATCTATCCTGTGAAAATCACATAAGGCCTGAAGTGAAAAAGCCACCTCTGACACACCTCTGGAATACAGCTGGGGCAGTTGCAGCTCTGAGACAAGAGATAACCCTGATCGAAGCTGGCCTGATAGCTCAGGGGCCAGCCTGATAGCTGAGCGGACTAAAGCACCTGCTTAGGCAGAGCGCAGCAGCAGCAACAGCCGGGGTTCGATCCCCAGTGTGCCGTGCTGGTCCTGCCCCTGGGGCATGCTGAGAGGGCCACTGAGACTAGACGTGTTGGCGCACACATGTAATCCCAGCACTTGGGAGGCTGAAAATAGGAGAATCAGTAGAAGCCCGATCTACATAGTGAAACCCTGTAGACCCTGTCCTAAATACGGAAAAAGAGGGAGGGAGCAACGATGGAGGGAGGGAGGGAGGGAGGGAAGGAGGGAGGGAGGAAGGGAGGTAGAGAGAGGCCCCTGATCAAGCAATCAGTGAATGCTGAGAGGGTCCGTGGCACCCCAGCTCCATCCCAGACTGATTGACACCTTCTCAAGGGAAATCAGCTGACCTCAATGCATTCCTCAAAACTTCAGGGTAACCTAGGTCCTGAGCTTTCTGGTCAAGTCATGGATCAAGGGCTGGTAGTCAACAAGGCAATGCCCCCCTCCAAAGGAGGGCTGACCAGGGAGCAAGTGTGGGCTGAGCTGGAGTCTAGCTTTGACTTGAACTGTCCCAGCCAAAGAACAGCAAAGAGGACACTCTGGGCAGCAAGGATGGCGCTGCTGGCAAAGGGCGGGACTATTCAGGCTTCCAGGCCACTGCTCCACCCATGGCTGCCAGGAGGGAGGCACAGCCTGGCACATCGGAGGTAGCAACCAGCAAATGAACAAGTGATCCACTGGCTGGGCTCCAGGGGAGGGGACAGAAGCTCAGTCAGGCTCCTGGGCGGACAGAACAAGCCTCCCCACGGCTGTCCGCCTGGAAGCTGTTGATCTCCAGCAGGCGTGCTGAGCCCAGCTGCTGGTAACTCCCTGGCAAGTGTAGGCGGATCCCACAGAGCTTCCCCCCCCCCCCCCCCCCCCCCCCCCCCCCCCCGCTGCATGCAGCGCTGGGGTTGAGAGTGTGGGTGGGACGCAGGGCGCACAGAGCCCTGACCTGGAGCGTGTCACGGCCATGCCAGCCCTTCCTCATGGCTTGAGCACAGCTGCCCTGGATCTGTGATAGCGATGTAGGAGAAATGAAACTCCCAACCTGAAAGGTACCCAGTTCAACTTCGTGTTCTCTAAAACCAAAGAAGGAATTTTAAGAACAAAAAGAAAGTTTCTGTCCAAGATAGGCACAGAAGAGGGACCAGAGCGGGTTGCCCCAGGAAGCTGTCTCTTCCAGGGACTTTTATAGTGTAGAACCATGCAGTGAGGCAGGTCTAACGAGGAGAACATGGGAACTCATTTAGGTGGGCATAACATGGGACAAAGCTATGTTCACCCAGTGAGGTTACAAGCACCATTACTCAGGTAAAATGAAACCCAGAACCAAACGGAGAAGCGAGTTACATAGCAAGTGGGCACAAACATAGAACAGGAGTTTCTCTAGTAGCCAGCGGGTGATGGTTGGATTAGTGACTCTTCCTGGCTTCCTCGAGGCGATGGGCAAATCCAGATGCTTATCTTTAGGGAGGTCAGCATTGACTTCCACCTCTCTCACAGTTGCAAGGTATCTTCTCTTCCATGCTGTCTCCTTGAAGGCCCAGCCCTATGTGACCACCTGTAATATTTCTATCAAATTCAGCCGCCTACAACAATGGCATGGTGGCCATACCCTGCACCAGCAGCTGCGTGAAAACCCACCTCTAAAGGCTATCTTCTGTTCTGACAAAGCATTCACAGAGGGCGCCCTGTGTCCCCCTGGCTTTGCAGACTGGGAGAGCCAGGTCAGGGTAAGAGTTCTAGGGCAGGGACACTTCGACACCCAAGCTGAGTGGCTCCCTCAGTTTCCCCACTGCAGGGGCCACCCTGCATCCTTAGCCTGCACACCTCTACCCCTCGCTCCCTGTTCCTACAGACATCCATGGAGCTAAAATGACAGGATTGCATAAGAATTGAACTCTAAGGGCTTTGTACTGACCATGCTTTAATGGGGACACCTTGGCACAGCGCCCACCTAGGCTGGAAGCTCTCGAGCTGGACACCGGCACAGGTACAGGTGGAGGCCCAGGCTGCCCTTGGTGGGTGCTAACAACTCAATTCCCAGCCCTTGGGCCCTGCCAGCTCTCTAGCTGGGAGTGAACAAGTAGCAGGTGCAGATCAGCTGGGGTCCCTGAGTCACAGCTGAAGGTGGACCGAGGCACCGCTACTGTGGAGCCGGCAGGGCGCACACGGGCAGCAGCGAGGCAGGGGCCTCACGGATCCTCTGTGGGGGTCCTGCTGCCAGGAAGCAGGGGTTGGGTTTCCCTGTCCATGCTGTCCACATCTTTACTATCCAGGATCCCTGTGGAAGGAAAGAAACTTCGTATTTTCCAGCCCCAAAGAAATCAGAGGGACTTTGGGAACAGGCCTGGGTACTATCTGTTGGGAACTCTCTAGGTTCCGTTTGCAAAGTAAATTCCAGATCCTCTCATTCCCTTAGGGGCTTCTGCTACGTGCTGTGCTGCTGTTGAGTAGTTCCAGAGCCTCCTATGGCCTCTCTGCCCCAACTGTGACCTGCTGCCTTAGGCTTTCAACACAGCAGCCAGGGCAGTACTTTCCCAGTGCAATGAGACCCCTGGGGCTCTTCCCATCTCACTTGGCTTTAAAGCTGAGGCCCTTACAAGGCTCCCCCTGTGCCCCATGCTCTGCCCTGTACTGCTACCCTCATGCTTATCACCATTCCTCTCACCCCTGCTCCAGCCACTGGGCTCTGTTGCTCCTCAATATAGCAGGTATGTTGCACCTCAGGGCCTTTGCACTGGCTGTTCTCAGTCCCAGGGCCTCCCTCTTCCACCAGGTAGCTGCATGGCTTGCTCCCTCCCTTCCTCCAACTTTACCATGTCACTTAGTCCCTGCCTGCCCCCCTCCCCTTTCCTGATAAGTATCTCTCTAGCACTTATCCCATGAGGGTTTTATCTCATTTTTTCTTTTTGATCTGTCTCCACCCACTGGAGTGGCAGCCTTATATGTCTCCTAATTAAGTCACTTTCTGGCATCTTCAGCCCTAGCACATAGCAGGGTATGATAAATATTTTTTTCTTTTCTTTTTTTTTCTGGTACTGGGAATTGAACTCAGGACCTTGAGCTTGCTAAGTAGACACTTGTACCACAAAGCTATCATCCAGTGGATGCATAAACAAGCTGGCCATGGGCTCACGCTCAAGGTGGCCAGTGCCCCTCTGCCCCTAGATGTGCATGGAGTACCTGTGCCAGGTTGTCGGGCTCGAGCCTGGTCTCCCTCCAGGTGTAGTGCAGTCAGCAAGAAGCAGCCACCACCCAGGACGATGATGAAGGCACAGCACAGGAAGCTCTGCTGCAGGCTAAGAAAGCGCTGCAGGTAGGAGTCAGGGCGCCTGGCACGCAAGGTGCTGGAGATCTGCCAAGGAGGGGCTCATGTCTGCCAAGGCCCCTAGTGCATCTCTTAGCCTGAGTGGTCAAGGGGCCTCCCTAGACCCTCCCACTGGACAACACTCAGCCAGCCTTACAAGTCCAGTGAGATAGGGGCTTCCGGCATCTCCCAGGATGTGGCCCACAGTGATCTGAAGTGCCTCTGCTGTCCCCCGGCATCTGGGCACCACCACAGACTGCAAAACACAGGAGACCGGAGAGCTTCCCCACTGAGGGTACAGTGGGTGCCCTCCCATCACCCCTGGCTCTGTTTCCACCTGCCGAGCACCTGCTTGGCACTGTGACAGGCTGGCTAGGAGCCTGGGACAGGAGGAATATAACAACCCTCAAAGCCAGACATCAGGCCCCTCTGTGACTCGTGCCCAGGGATGCAGGTGCCAAGGTGCTTATCATAGGCACCCCACAGTTTGACCTTGAACTGGGCAGGAACCAGCATGGCAGTGGTAGTCCCAGCTCAGAGGCCAAGAGGCAGCGGGGCAGATGGCAGGACACACACCCAGGTGCTTGCATATGCAAGCATTTGGGGCGGGGGCAGGAAGTATGGCGGGCCCAGTCTTCTCAGGAACTTCAAGTCTCGTTGAGTAGAGGTCAAAGGGAGCCATGGTGGGTCCACACATCTCCATGGAGTGGAAACTTCTAGAAGACATTGCAGGGGAAGCCCTGCCAGACCCAAGGCTTCTACTCACTAGGGGAGTCTCCTGCCGCACAACCCTGACTCAGGACATCGGTGCCCATAATCTGAGCCAAACAGAATAACAGCAGTGGTGACGGTGATGACAATAGCGCCTAGTGTCCACTGAATACTTCTTTGCGTATTTTATCTATCAACCCATGAGGGAGATGTAATTATTATTACAGGATAGGTAAGCGATTTCCCCAGGGCCTCCTCCATGCCCCTGGCCTTGTGATCACTCAGTGGTGATGTTTGGAAGGAGCTCGCATGTCCAGCAATGTTTATGTTTGTTACAGAATATTTAGAAAATAGAAAAAAAGCTAAAGAGGACAAGTCTATCAGTGGCCCTACGAAGGGGCAGGGGAGGAATCAGTACCAGGCTGAGACCTGGGTACTCCCCCCACCTCCTCAGCAGATTTTCTCACCCCCCCCCCGCCCCCGCCTTGGGGTTCCACCTCTCCTCAGACTCAGTGCTGCCTTGCTCAGCCCCACCCTCTAGGGAGGGGACAGTGGCATTCAAAGTTCAGAAGAGGAGTCCAGAGGGACAGTGGCTGGATTTCAGAAACACACAGGCCAGATGCATGAGGTCTGGGGCAAGGGAGAGGGTAGGGTCCAGTGGCAGGGGTCCCTCTGGGTGATCAGCCAGTCCAGGGTCACTGGCCCTGAGCCACCCTGTCCAGGTGGTGAGAGAAGCTGGGCTTCCTGCCATGGCAGGGACCTGCCAACAGGCTGAGAAGGGACGAACCGCCACTTTACACCTTCCACAGGACTTCCTTCTCACCTCATAATTATGTGATTACTCATGGGTGGTTCTGGGGAGACTGCAGAGCTTCCTAGACTGAGGTCCCTGCCTGTCCCAAAAGGTCCCTGTGGGGGCTGGTACTGCTTGGACCCTCAGAATAACATCCTAGCTGCTGGTCCCTTCCTCCCCTCCCAGAAGCCTCCACCTGCTGGGCTGAGAGCAGCTGCTATGGCCTGACATGGGAAGGCAGGTCTTCCTCCCCCAGGCCACCCTGCCTCTTCTGGGTCCCCTTTGTTGTCTTCACCCAGACAGGGGCCAAGGCTGGTCCCTGCAAAGCCTGGAGAGCAGCCCAGGGAGTAATTTTAGAATTGAGGAGCTTTTGCGTTCCCAAAAACTCCAGGTTCACTCTATTCTGATACAAAATACTTCTGTTTTAGGCTCACCCTTCCCAGAAAGTTGTTCCCTTTATAGGCCAGGACAAAAATGGGCCAAGAGCCAGTAGGTAACCACCAGGTGCAGACTCCCTGGCAGCCTCCCTCTTGCACTCCCCATTTGGTCCTCTGAGCCCAGGCACCCCGGGAGGGTGAGCCAGATCCCTGAGTTGACAGCTTCCTGGAGGGTGGGGCTGAGCAAGGCAGCTCTGGGGCTGAGGAGAGGTAGGGGGCTGGGAAAATCTGCTGAGAAGGTGGGGGCAGTGAGCCCGGGAAGTAAGCAGTGAGCAGTTTCGGTGCTATTATCTTTGCCAGGAAGTGGGTGAGCTGGCTATGGGTCACCCTGGGTGGGGTTAGGAGGGAACTGGAGACCTGGGGAGTGGGTTTGGGAAGGCAGATCATCAACCTGGAAAGAAGCAAGAGACAGCATCTACGTCTTCCAGAGCAAGACCCTCTGCCCAGCCAGGCCAGAGGAAGTTGCCAGAAGTGGGTACTGGCTGTGACTGAGCCCCCTGGGCATCAGGCTGGGTTGCAAGGAATGAGCCATGCACAGCGGGGAGGATGACGTGGACCAGGGGATGGTGGGAACCCTGGGTGGATGGGGCATTTGAGTGCACCAGGCCAGTGTCTCCGCGGTGCTCTGTAGAACACTGGACCTGGATCCCTCTGGAAGTCCCTCAGAAACGCAGGTCCCTCCACACCCTAGACCTACTGAATGACAGTCTGCAGACACAGGGCCTGGAATAGTAACAAGCTCCTCCAGACTCAGTTCTTACTCATAAAGAAGTTTGAAGGCCACTGGACCGCAAAAGCCCAGAGGCCCTGCTTCTGAGAATGTCTGCATTCTCCCTCAGTGGATTAGGTAGGGATCACGAGAGCAATGTCCTACGGCAGACTACCTCAGGGGCTAGAGGGCCCACATGCCCCTCAGCAGCAGGTACATCTAGGCCTTAACTCATTTCCTTCCTAGAGCCTAGAGGGTAACTGATAGATGCTACCACTATATCTACCTCACAGCTGTGCAAAGCAAGGGCCAGAGAGGTTAAGTCACTTGGGCAAGGTCCCACAGCTGGCTAGGGACAAGGCTAGGAATGAAAGCAGATGAAGAGCCACAGAGTCCTCAGACCTGGGCTCTGCTGACCTTGACCCTTCAAAGCCCCCACCAGGTTCCATCCACTTGTCCACACTCCATTCCTCTTCTCCCCTCACCCACTCTTGGCTTCCTCTCTGGCCCAAAACTATCTGTCTGCACATGAAGGCCCCTCAGCTCCTGTCCCCATCTTTCCTGACCCACTACTCACATACCCCCGAGGCCTCCTGGCTCCCTCAGGCCCCTGCCCAAAGAGAATCCCACTTCCAACCTCAGAGCAGGTACAGTGGCCAAGAAGACCACCCCACCCTGCCTCGATCCCATGCCCTTACATGGGATCCCCACATGCCAGGGCCACCTCTCTGCACACATTCTCTCCTCTCTGGCTCCCTCTCTTATGCTTTTTGTTTGTTTGTTTGGTTAGTCCCAGTTGGTTTGGGTTAGGATTTAGAGTGTGTTGGGAGGGGGGAAGTACTGTGATGCTGGCCATTAAAGCCAGGGTCTTATACAAGTGGGCAAACACTTTACCACAGACCCACACCCCTAGTCCCCTTTAGTTGGCTTTGCTTTGTTTGTTCGCTTTTTGTTTTTGAGACAGGATCTGGCTACCTGGCTACTGGGTACAAACTGGCCCCATGCTTACCATCCTCAAAGGGTGTGGTGGTACTCGCCTGTAATCCCAGCACCCTGGAAGGCTGGGGCAGAAAGATCAAAAACTCAAGGCCCACCTGAGTAATTTAGCAATTTACCAAGGCTGTCTCAAAAATTAAAAAAAAAAAAAAAAAAACTGGGGTTGTAGTTCATTGCAAAGGCCCTAGATTCCATCCCCAGTATTGGAAAAGAAAAACAAAAGAACTTTCCATCCGCCTGCCTCAGCCTCCTGAGTAGCTGGGACTGCAGGTGTATAACAACTCACCTGACTCTGGCCACCCCTGAAAGGGCAGCTTCCTCAGATCTTGTGCCGTATCTAGGTACTGTTTCCCCTCCCTTCCTGACACCATGTGTCCTTCTACTATACAATGTCACCCACAGCCTGCCTGTTGCCTGCATAGGCCCTGAGACCACCACCTCCTGCACTGCTGCCAGAATCAGCAGCAGGGCTCACTGCACTCCCAGGGCTGCCAGGCCCAGCCCAGCCCAGCCCCCTCCACCTAAATACAGGAAGCTGGTCTGAAGCCAGGCGGGCTCCCAGGAGGTGGAGGCTGGAAAGGAGGCAGGAAGCTCACGGGCTGGTTGTGCCTAACCATGCGGCTCAGTTCTCCACACCAGCAAAGAACGGCAAGGAGCTGAGGTGCCAGCAGCCCCCCTCCAGCCAGCCAGACCCCGCCTCTTTTCTCTTCAGTTCTACAAAGAGCCTGGTTCTGTCAGGTTAATCATTCTTCAGACACAGACACTGGAGTATGCAGTGCAGGCCTCACATACCTGTGTGGCCGTCATGTGTAGCCACGCCGTGGGGGGCAAATGGAGGAAGCTGTGGGGGGCATAGTGAGCTCTGAACTGCCAGGCTATGATGGGGGTGTGGGGTTCCTCTCCTTGTGTCTTGGGGACTTTCCAGCATGCTGTCTTGCTAGTCCCACTGAGCAGGCTGTGATGACCCTTTCTTTTCTTTTTTCTTTTGTCTTTTTGAGACAGGGTCTCACTATGCAGTTGAGGCTGGCCTTGAGCTCACTTTTGTAGCCCAGGCTGGTCTCAAACTCACAGCAGTCCTCCCGCCTCAGCCTCCTGAGTGCTGGGATTACAGGCATGAGCCACCACGCCCAGCTTATGACCCCTTTTTTATAGACCAAGAAACTGAGGCTCAAGGCCATTTGGCAGGGCTGTGGCTAAGTACTGGGCTGGAGCCCAAGTCACACTGCGGGGTGGTGGGGAGGGCTGAGGAAGGCTGCCAGCTCTATAGCTGATACATGCTGAGAGTCCAGGACAGGGCAGCCCTCTCCGTGCTGGCTGAGCCTGGGCCATGGGGAGAGGGTAGCACAGCTCAGCAAGGAGTAAGCGTCCTGTCAACAGTCATATTCAAGAAGGCCCCATTGACTAAATGATTGCACATTCCTGTAGCCCCTTTATGCTTGGGTTTTAGGACCCCAGGATTTCTTTGAGGGCCAGGAGATGCACAAGTGAAACCTGGGAGCTGCTGAGAATGTGAGGCAGCATCCTCTTCTGGGCAGTGGGTAAGTATTTCGCATCACTAACCCCATGGCCTCACCTCCCCAGCAGCCTGCGAGGTGGTATGACTATCATCTCCACGCGGGGAGGCTGAGGCTCAGAACCACAAGGTGACTTGCCTTAAGTCGCACATCTAGCGACAGAAGCAGAGATAAGTCCTGCATCTGTCTCCTGACTCCAGGCCCTGCCAGTTGCCTGGGTACCTTGGATCTCTGCGTTGAGGGAGGACTGTGCTACCAGGAGGCCACAGAGGGGTTCGGGGTGTTCCCAGGAATCTGCCTGATCGAGGACACAGCCCTTCTCACCGTTCAAAGTCCTTCCCCACACACCTTGTAGGAGGCGGTGGTGAGGTTAAGCACAGGGAAGCTCTGGAGGGGCCAAGCTGGCCTCTGGCTGCAGGAGGGGACAAGCTGGCCTCTGGCTGCAGCAGTCATTTGGTCAGGACAGCGTCAGACTGTCTTTGCAACACAGCCCACCGCACATGAGCTGGGCTGGACACAACTAAGCTCAGCAGCCAATGCCCTGAAGCACAGCACCCCTGCTGGGGGCAGGCTTGCTAAGAAGTGACATGGTAAAGGAAAGGTGAAGGAGGGAGTCCTGCAACCCAGTGCTGGCCCAAAGCCTTGGCACTGTGTGGCCACAGGCCTGGCATCTGCCTTCTCTGGGCTTCCTTTTGCTCATCTACAAAATGGAAGTGACACAGGAGATATTTGAGTGTCAGGGGCCCTGTGGCCCTAGGCAGCTGTGAGTGGCCCTGGTCCCCTATCCCATGGCCTTTCCAAACTCCAGACTGCTCAACAGTGAAGGCCAACTCTGAGTGGGCAGAACCAGCTCACTCTGCCCAAGAGGGCCTGGGACTGCCCCCACCATACCCACACCTACCAGCAGGATGTCAGCCACCACTGCCCAGTTGCAAGATAGAAACAGCTCCCCCAGGGCCAGGAACACCTGCGGAGAAAGGATAGTAGGGTGGGGCTCTCCACAGTGTCTCCCCACAGTGACTGCAGAAACTGAGGCTCCACAAAGAGGGCAGACCAGCACGGACTGAACTGCATCTGGTCTGCACGTGGTTCTAAGTTTTTACAGTCCCAGCAGATAGACAGCTCCTGAAGGCCTGGCCAGGGGCCATAACGCAGAGGTGAGCGCCAGGCCCCAGCTTCCTAAGGGACAGTCCTAAAACCCAGCTCTTCGGATCACCCATGGACCCCAGAGGAGGCAGCCAGGACTCCCAAGGTACTTGGAAACAGAGGGAATACTCTTTGAGAGGAGGAAGGCCTGAGGACTATTCAGAGCCTACTCACACCTGAACTGTTGTCTTCTGAGGTCTGTATATACTGATGTCACCTACTGTGTGCACATCTGCCAGTCCATCCTGGACACCCCATGAAGGCCCCTCCCAGGCCATCCCTCACCCAAAGGCCTAGAGCAGTATAGGGCTAGTGCACCCATGGTGTGGGGAACTGAACCTAGCCAAGACCAAATCTTGCCTGAGGTCACCAGCCGGCCTAAGGCAAAGCTGCCAGCCATTCTGTTTCCAGCCCCTTTCCAGTGCCCACTCCCTCCCTGGCTCCTGATGTTCTCTGGTGACCACAGGCAACTGTGGGCTGGTCTTATCCAGTTCCCTGAAACTCCCACCTCGTGCCAGGGGATTAAAACAACCCTCATTCCCCTCACTCAAGAACAGTTTAATGAAGCAGCAAGAAGAGAAAGCAAGTTTCATTTTTCAGAGCTTCCAAGAGCTTAGTACTGGAGTGGAATTAGTCATTCCTGGAGTCACGGGGCTGTGCACCAGGCAGGAGGCTCAGGCACTCCAAGCCTGTGAGCACAAGCACAGAGGAACGAGGGACCACTGCCCAGACACCCACTGTGCACCGGCACGCCCACTCTTGTTGCCTCTCAGGCCAGCTGATAAGTTGCATATCACTGCACCTGTGTCACAGGCCAGGGAGCCCAGGCTCAAGGCTACACATCTGGCCCTTCCTGGAGAGTCCCTCACCCGTGAGCCCTGTGCACAGGGAAGGTGAGGAGATCTTAGGCAAAAAACAGCTCCGGGGCTTCCAGGGGCCATAGTGCCCAGGGTAACTGGTCAGGGAAAATGAGGCAGGGAGGGAGGGAGGTAGCCCTGAGCAGAGCCCCAGAGGGCAGTCAGGATCAGGATGGGCTAAGAAGACATGCAGGACCACAGACGTGAAGGACCCACAGGAGCAGAGGCCAGGCTGGAATGCGGCCTCCACAGTGGGTGGGGCAGGAATACAGGCAGGCGCTGGTGAAGAGTAGGTGGAAGGGGCCAAGTGAGCCGTGTTCTCTTACTCTAACCAGAGTCCCTTTGGCTGCAGCCTCTGGGCACAGCCCAGAGGGACAGAAACGGGAGGCCCTTGAGGCAGGGTGGGCCCACCACAGGGCCTATGACCTGGGATGGGCACCCTCAGCAGAGAGTATCAGGAAGTGGCTGGCCAGCAGTTCTCAGGCAAAGCCCAGGCAGGCCACAGACCGCATTCGGGCTTGACAGCGCCTACCAACAACCTCTCACAAACAGATGAAAGCCAGGACCGAGGCACATCCACCCTCCCGGGCCCCCACGCTCTCCTCTCTTCTCCTCACATGCCTGTCCGCCCCTGCTGCAATCCTCTCCCACCACACAGTCCAGACAGCAAGAACCTCAGCCACACAACCTCTGGTTTTGTCTCTCCCCTGCACGGGCCACACCCACAGGACATACTAAAATACACCTTTTCCTTCCTCCAGCTGGGGCAGGGTGGATCCTGATCCCAAAAAAAGCTGATTAGAGAGAGGCAGCAGCCACAACGGAGCTTTCAGGCTGACAGAGCCATCCAAGGATTCCAGGTTTCCTCAGACACACCTGGAAACTGACACGCACTGCCAAATCCTTGGCTCCACTCTGGAGGGGCAAAGGGCTGGCAGGGGAGAGGCCGCCTGCTAATCCCTTAATTACAGAGGCTCCCTGCCTGCCCCAGCCAGGCCATCAAGGCTCCAGGAGGGGCTCTGTGACAAAGGGGTGCATCCTCTCCAGAAGAAACCCCAGACCCACCTGCCTGGTAAGGCACACAGGGGAACTCCCTGCCTCTGGGCCTTGGCTTCCCTGACTGCCTAAGGGTGAGGGAATCAGACGCCTCACCAGCCTCCTAAGGCATAACAGACAGCTTCTGAAGTCACCTCACTACACTTGCAGTCCCCCCAGGCAAGGCACAGATCAGGTCCTAGTTCAATGGCTCCCATGACTGGTTCAGACTTGGGTTCCTCAATTAAAATCCAAAACCAACAAACAAAAGGGACCCAAGTGTGAAAAACACAGTGCCTATTCAAAGCCACTCCTAGGTGGGCACCTCAGTTCTGCAAATCCAGGCCCCTCCTGGGCAGCCACACGGCAGAGCGCACCCTGCAGGGCTCTTCTCCCTTCCACCCTTCCACCTCCCTGCTTCTCCCCGTGTGGCGTGGCCGAGCCAGCCAGGACGCAGGCGCAGCGGCTGCTCATCCTCTGGCCGGTGCACGGTGATCAGGCGTCTCTCACAGCCACACCTGCCTGCCGTCGCTGCTCTGTTCATTGTGCATCTCACTGCTCCTTGGACCCACCTCTGCCTCCTGTCCACTGCGGCCGGCCTCCCCGCCTTTCTGGCCTCCTGTCCAGTTTCCCAGACCCCATGAGCTCTCAGGGGACTTCCAGAAGGGAAATCAGACTCTGCTCTCCTGCACCCAGTCTTAGTCCTAGCTAGACAACAGGGCCAGGGATTGCTGTCTGAGGCAGGAGAAACTGGCTGAGCGGGGAGCTCCAACCCTGCCACTCCAGACTCCGAGGCCTTCCCCTTTATGCTGGGGCAGCAATGATGAAAATCCCTGGCCTGACAGGTACACACGCATACACACCAATGCTCACGCAGCCAGATGTGTACACATGCTCACGTGGTGGAAACCACGCAAGCGTGCACAGACACTCGCAAGCACCACTATGTGCAAGAGCTCACGTGTGTGCACAAGCTTGAGCTCACACCTGCACGTGCACACACGCATAGCCTAGGAGCCACACACAAACCATACAACACATCCACACATACGTGTGCAACAGAGATGACATGCAAAATATCAAACATGTGATTCCATTCACAGCAGTGCACACCCTTGGCCCAGACAGCCTGGGCTACATAGTGAGGTACCATTTCAAAACGGGGGGAGGGAGCACTGAGGCAGGGGCATGAATGAAAGAAATGGTGGCCCTGGGCTTGCTGGGTATACATGCTGAAGAACAGGTACACTGCTCAGTCTCCCACCTGGGCAGTCACTGACCTCCAAATTCCAAGAACAGATTCTCACTCCAAGAAGACGGAAAGCCAAAGCCCCCCACATGGATATCTGGGTGTCTGGAGCCCTCATAGATCAGCGCCTTGTGCAGCATGACTGAGCTGGTCAGGACACAGGCCCCAGGGTACAGACCAGCCGCCAGCAAGCTGCCACACTGGCTGGCACGCTTTGCTCCTAGGCCTGCCAACTTGTAATTGCAGAGCCTGGCAGCAGGGCACAAGGGCACTGCCTGGCTTCCAGGGGCCAGTAGCAGCCCATCATCCTGGTAGGCAGGCAGAGGGGCAGTCGGCAGTGAAGGGGCAAAGCTCCAGGGTCCTCCCTGGGAACTGAGGGTTTTCCTGGAAGATGGCTGCCCGTGTAAGAAGGGTACCAGATAGGTGCTGCAGGACTGTCAGGCCACACAGCAAAGGTGGCAAGAGCAGGTACGCCTCTCTCAGCCTCTTGGAAGCAGCCCCGGGAAGAAGCCTGCTTACTTCAGCCCAAAAAGCAAGAAAGAAGGGGCGCATCCTTGAAACCTCCCCAACAGGCCCATGTCTACAAAGTGACAACAGCCAGGTATGTGCTGGCACATACCTAGCATCCTAGCACTTGGGAGGCTGAGGCAGAAGGACTGCTGAGAGTTAGCGTGGGCTACACAGTGAGCTCAAGGCCAATCTGAATTACACAGGGAGACCCTGTCTCAATGCCCCCCTCACTCCAAAAAAGAAAGTGACGACAAAGCTTCTCGGAGATGGGCATTTGTGCAGCCCAGTGGTCAGAGCCCCCCCACCCAGCCCCCCGGGACTAGAGAGCGGATCCCACAGCCATGCCTGAGTCTCCAGATGACCCTAACTGCAGCTTTGGTATACACACGTCCTGGCTGGTCCCCACCAAGCACCTCACAAGCTCCTCTCAGGGCAGAAACCAGGGCTCCAACCTATATCTTTGCTCCAGAGTCTTCTGAGGAAGGACAAGGCTCTTCCTACATGTAAAGGCCTTGGTGACAGCCATGCTGCCCCACCATGTTGGACAAGGAGGGAGTTCTGAGTCATGAACAAGTCTCCCTCCTGAGTAAAGGTGAAGAATAGACACTGCATCACAGACTTCCCTCCAGAAGCAAAAAAATAGTCAGGGGATGAAAATATTTTTCTCCAAAGAAAGCAATCAAATGTAATGACACATACATCAAATACTGAAATCCAGGCAAAAAGGCAGAGGATCTCATCACACAGCCCTTCCGGGATCCCCCTCCCCAGAGCCACTCAACAAAACCCACCTATCTGGGAGGAAGTAAACTGAGTAGCAATGGCAAACCATGGGGAAAGTTGCTGCAGAGAAGCCAGGGAAATGGAGAGAGTAGACAATGTCTCCAGTCACTGCCTCCACTTTGGGCCTGGGGACTGCCCCACCCCAGAAGAGGAGGCACCCAGCAATTAGATGGAATAAACCCTGTTATACCCAGCACTTATCTAAATCCCAGAAGACAAAGCAGAGCCTAGGTATTCTCATGAAACTCCCCACAGCCTGCCTGAGCCCTGCAGTTCCCTCAGACAACAGAAAAGGCCACAGAAGCTGGTGTTCAACTCAAACTTCATCCCCTCTGCAGAAGACCAGCAGACAGTAAGAGCATCAGAGCAAAGCAGGTTGGGGGGGGCAGCTCCACACCCAGGTTAGGAGGCAGCAGCAAGAGTGGGGCTTTGCAGACATTCAGTAGAGGAGAGAAGGGCGAATAGAAGGAAAAAAGGGAGAGGAAAGAAGGGACGGAGGGAGGGAGGCAGAAAGGGGGATGGAGGGAGAAAGAGAGAGACAGAGAGACAGAGAGAGAAATGGAGAACAGCAGAACCAAATCTAGAAGAGCAAAGGAAATCCCTTACGACTGCCTGAATCATAGAAAACAAGAATACTAATAAAGAAAGCACTCACAGATAATAGGAACATGGACATAAAGGGGGTCAGACCTGAGAAAGTAACTGGAGGAACCAGACCACAGGCAGCAGCAGCATTAGAGAAGAAACAAAGTAACTAGAAATGAAACCCACCCGAAGCAAAGTAGAATTACTGATAAAGAGAAAGGACTGAGATAACCTTATTGACCACTGATGTTTTGTTTTGTTTTGGTACTGGGAGTTGAACTCAAGACCTCACACTTACCAGGCAGCTGCTGTCCCTCTGAGCTATATCCCCAACTCTTGTTTTGTTTTTGAGATAGGGTCTTGCTATGTAATTCATGCTGGCCTTAAACCAGTTCCCCTGTCTCAGTCTCCTGAGTGCTGGAATCACAGGCAAGCATCATCACCATTCCTGGCCTACTTGTCTTTAGTAACTTAAATTTTTTTTTTTTCAGTACCAGGGATTGAACTCAGAACCTTGCACTTGCCAGGCAAGCACTTATTCCACTGAGCTATCTCCCTGGCCCTAATAACTTAAAAAAAAAAAAAAAAAAGAATAAAGCACTTAGAGAAGGTGAATGACACAGAGGGGCTGGGAAGATCCAGCTGCAGTCAGGGTAAAACAGCAAGGATGTACAGGCAGGATCAGCATCTGGGGCAAGCACCTTCTTTATTTATTTACTTATTTATTTATTTTTATGGCTGGCTCAGCCTGCCCTGCGGGCAGGGCTGGCACAGCATGTGGTGCCGGGGATCGAACCGCAGTCCCTGCAGCCGCCTAAGCTTTCCTAAGCAGGTGCTTTAGACCACTGAGCCATCCTGCCGGGCCCAAGCACCTTCTTAAATTTTGCTCCCCCAGTGTCTTCTTGCACCACCCTAGTCCCAGCCTGAACATGATCCAACTCAAGTAAAAGCCCAACAAGTACACCTAGAGAATATTCAAAGACAAAATAGGGAACAGGTTACTCAATACTGATTCAGAAGGCAGACAAGCACAGTCGCGACATCCTGCTAGAGTATTGGACAGCAAGGTGTTTCCTCATGGTGGTGAGCAGCTTCTGTGCACTCCTTCCATGCTTTCCTGTGGAGCGCCCTCCCCTCAACATGGGCTGGACCTAGTGACTGGATTCCAGAGAGGATACAGCCGAGGTGACAGAGCAGTGTTTCTGTGATTAGATTATAATGACTGTGACCTCCTTCTTTATAGGCACCTTTACCTTCTCAGAAATAAGTTTTGATGAAGCAAGCTGCCACGTAAAAGAGGTAAATTTAGGTCGGGATATAGCTCATGAGTACTTCTTTTGCATGCCTGAGGCCCTGGGTTCAGTACCAGCACTACACACACACTCACACACACACACACACACACACACACACACACACAGAGAGAAGCCCACATGAGCAGCTAGGAGTTAGAAGCAGAATCCTACCAAGCAACAGGGAGCTGAGGCTCCACCATGGCTCTAAGTGCTGCCAAACTATTTAACCACAAAATATAACTAGATATGGGTTGAATAGACAATAATAATGCAAGAATTGGCTAGATGTAGTAGCACATTCCTGTAATCCCAGTTACTGAAGAGGCTGAAGCAGGAGGATCTCAAGTTCAAGGCCAACCTGGGAAACTGACAGAGATCCTGTCTTGAAATAAAATAAGAAGAGGTGGGTATGGCGAGGCATTCTGGTACTCCAGTACTCTAAGAAATGGCATCAGGAGGAGCCCAGGATATAACTAGCTTGGTGTGGAGGCCCCAAGTCCAGTATAGGATAGGATAGGATAGGATGGGATGGGATGGGATGGGATGGGATGGGATGGGATGGGATGGGATGGGACAGGACATGACACTATAGGGTACAATACAATACAATGTAATATATAATGCAATAGGCCTAGAGTATAGCCTGGTGGTAGAGCGCTTGCCTAGTATGCAAGAAGCCCTGGGTCCTATCCCTAGTACCACAAAAACAAAAATAAAACCCTTGGGAATGGAGAAAGTATGAAAACAAACTAATAATCAGTTTTCCTGTTTTGTCTTTTTGAGACACCCCATTGATAACTCCTCCTAGACAACCCTATGACTCCAGCCCCCACCCTACTGTAAACCAGCATACAGGTCTAGAGAGGAGAACAGGTTTCTTCAACCTCCATTTCTTCTCTTCTCTTTTCTTTCTTTCTTTCTTTCTTTCTTTCTTTCTTTCTTTCTTTCTTTGTCTTCTTGACATAGGGTGTCATTATGCAGCTCAGGGTAGCCTTGAGCTCACTTTGTAGCTCAGGCTGGTCTCTAACTTGCAAGGATCCTCCAGCCTCAGCCTCCTGAGTGCTGGGATTACAGGCATATATCACCATGCCCAGCTAACGAATCTATTTGAATATGGGACCTCTGTCAAAAACAACTCTAAGGGTTATACACAGAGAACAGACTGTGAATGTTATAACTCTAGAAAATGTAAAAACAAAAATACAACAAAAATCAAGAGGTTGGGGGAAGAAGAAAGAAAGGGCAGGGGCACAATGTTCTCTTTCATAGCTATGATTCATCAATAAGTTTTATAGTTAATTTGAGTTTAATATTTTTGAAATCACTTTCATTTCTGCAGGTAGATTCATATAAATTAATTAGACATATGTGATTCTATTTATATGAAATATCCAGAACAGACAAATCTATAAAGATGAGTAGTTGCCTAGGGATGAGGTGGGAGAGACAGATTGGGTAGAAATATGGAATGCCTATGAACAGTGTGAATCTCCTCTCTGGGAAGATGAAAATGTTCTGAAACTGCTGTAGTCACCAGCTAAGGTAGCACCCACCCATAGACCCAAGCGAGGTAAGAGTTTGAGCCCAGAACTCTGGGACCAGCCTGGACAACATAGCAAGAGCCCCCCTAACCAAATAATAATAATAATGAAGCATTAATAAACAAAATTGATATGATAATGGTCACACACACACTATGAATATATAAAAACCTTTGATTTGTACTAAGTGGATGATTGTGTACATACAAATTGTATATCAATAAACGTTTTTAAGATTACACTACCATATAACTACAGTTTAACTAGGGTATAGAAAGACACATAAAGTGCCTGCCTGGCAAGTAGAAGGTCCTGAGTTCGACCCCCAGTTCCGCAAAAAGAAAAAAAAAAAATAGAAAGACACGTAAATGAATATGGTCAGCTAATTAAATAACACAGACAGAAGCAAATAAGCCAAGACATCAGTAGTAGTTAATTCCTGGTAGATGAAAATATGAATAACTTATTTTCTTATTACTTTTTTAAGAATTTCCCCCAAATAAAAGCACAAAGGCCATTTGTGGTAGAATGATTTGCTGGTCCCACCATTTAACTTCCAGAAGGTGGCCTTATGCAATACACCCTCGACCTATGAACTCCCCAGAGCTTAATCCTCACAGTTCTTCTCTTTTATTTTCTTTAAATGTATTTGGTTGTTGCAAGGTGCTACAGGGTCTCACTATGCAGCTCAGACCTGTGGTGATCCTCCTGCTTTCAGACTCCCCAGGGCTGGGATTATAGGTGTGCACCACTACGCTCCAACTCGGTAACCCATTCAGCCCACCCTGGGGGTGGAGCTGGCACGGCACGTAGTGCCAGGGATTGAACTACAGTCCCTGTGCTTACCTAAGCAGGTGCTTTAGTCCACTGAGCTATCTCGCAGGCCAGAGTTCTCCTCCTTTATACCTATGCTCTCTCTCCTGGCAACTTCATTCAGGCTTATGGACTTAAGCAGCCAAGCTGAACTGTCCTCCTCAATTCAACAATCCTACTGCCTCTAGAGATTTCCAGCTGAGTCCTGAAAGAAGCAACCCCAATTTAAAATGTCTAAAATGAAATCTCAAATCCACCCACTCCAGGAAAATACAATGGCACCCCTACCCCACCCCCATTAGCTCTATAATTGGCAGCTTCCCATCATCCAAGCCTCCAGATGCTCAGCCCCAAGCCCTTGGTGTCACCCTGGTCTCCCCCCTTTCTTTCACACTCCACACTCAATTGGTCAGGAAATCCACACTTCCTCTGTAACCACAACAGCCACAACCATCTCTGTCCTACAGGAAAACATCCTCGTTGGTGTCCCTGTGTCTGCCTTTCCCTCCTTGCATTCTATTCTCAGCATGGCAGCCACACAGGCCCCGTTCAGCCACACAGTCAGTAGTTACAAAATGGCCCCAATTAGCCACACCCTTTGATAGTCCTCTGTGCACCGTCCCCTCTTGCACTGAACCTGGGCTGGCTTTACACCTTGCCCTGGCCAATAAAAGAAGGCAAAAGAAATGCTGCCTGAGTTCTTGGCCTGAGCCTGAAGGACTCTGCAGCTCCCGCTTTGCTGTCTCAGACCACTGCCCTGAGACCCACAAGAAAGAAGCCTGTCTGGCCTGGGAGAGGATGAAAAGCCACATGGAAAAAGCCAAGGAAGGCCAGCCTACAGCCAGGTGGAGGGAGCTGACCCGCCTGGTGATCTCCCAGGGCACGCCAGCCACACCGGTGAGCCCAGGCAAAAGCAGCGAAGGAACTGCCCTGCCCACCTCGGAGCCAAAGGAAACAATAAACAGCTGTGTTCAGCCCTTGAGGTTTGGGGTGATTTGTTATCCAGCAATAGATGCCTCATACAAACCACAAGTCAGATCAGTTCACTTGTGAGCTGGACATCCTCGAAAAGTCTGCCATTTCACTCTCCTCTGAAGTCCAAGTAATTAGAGAGATACAGAGGCCGTTTGCATTCTTCACCCCACTGCACCTCTGCCCTAGATCCTCATCTGCTGCCTGCCTCCCTGCCCCACCCCACCCCACCCAGGCACACTTCCTCCAACGGTGCCTTCTCCCCTCGGCCTTCTGCGCTTGCTGGCCCCCTGCAAGCCGGGCTCCTCCCGCTCCACACAGCCACATGGCTTCTTCTTTGCTTGCTTCTGGTTGCTACTAAAGTGTCATCGTCACAGCGAGACCAACCTATCCCTCATGCTATACCTCTTGCCGTGCTTGTTCCCTTTCCATGCTCTGAGATTGGTCACAGAACTCATCCCAGTCTAACATAGGAATAATTGTACAGTGTGTGTGTGTGTGTGTGTGTGTGTGTGTGTGTGTGTGTGTTTGAGACAGGGTCTTATTATACAGTTCAGGCTGGCCCTGAACTCACTTTGCAGCCCAGGATGACCTCAAACTCAAAATAATCTTCCTGCCTCAGCCTCCTGAGTGCTGGGATTACAGGCATGTGCCAGCAATCCTGGTCAGGAATGAACATTCCTGGCTGAGAACTGCTTCCCTGCCATAGCACATGGCCCTACCCCTGGGCCCCAAGGTGGCAGTCATGTCTACTCCACCAGCCTAGGAGGATAAGCAGGGGTCTGAAAGTCATCACCTGACCCCAAGGCTTCTCACCCATAAGCCCAGAAAAGCAGCATGGAAATAGAGACTCGTACCTCATCCCTTTTTAGCCATGTGCTAGACACTATTCCCTGCAGGGTCAGACTTGCTGGGACACAGAACACAGGAGCCTGGGACATGAGGCCAGAGTGTCCTTCCTGAAGATGGGACTTCAGGACTTCCAGTCTCACATGCTCCTTCAGAGCTCTCATCCTCCCATCAAAATATGGAATCTGTTTCCTCTCCCTCTTTATCCAAGTAGGAAAGTACAGCTCAAACAAGGAACAGAAAGCAGCAAAACTCACATTGAAGGGCATCTCTCTCTGTTAGGTCACACAAGGCAGTATGGCTTCACCAGGCCCTCTGTCTCAGGTTGCTAGTCCCTGGAATCTAGCCACCATGTTGTGAGGAAGCCCAGGCCACATGGAAAGGCCATGGGCAGGTGTTCCAGCCAACTGCTCCAGGTAGATTCTCAGCCAGCATCAACCACCCTGCCCAGATGATCCTGAAGGCCTCATCCTGCCTGGCTAACATCAGGCGGAGAGGAAGAAAGAAGCTAACCCGTCCTGCCTGCAGCTGAGCCTTGTCCAAACTGACAATCTGCACACAAAACAAATATTTGTGCTGTTTTGAGCCACCAGGCTGTGTTACATAACCATAGAAACTAGAACAGGCTCAAAAAGTTCATTTATCTTTTTAGTAGAATCAAGAGGTAAGCTGGGCATGGTGGTGCATGCCTGTAATCCCAGCACTCGGGAGGCTGAGGCAGGAGGATCAGTGCGAGTTTGAGACCAGCCTGGGCCGTAAAAGTGAACTCAAGGCCAGCCTGAACTGCACAGCAAGACCCTATCTCAAAATGACAAAAAAAAAAAAAAAAAAAAAAAAAAAAAAAAAAAAAAAAAAAAAAAAAAAAAAAAAAAAAAAAAAAAAAAAAAAAAAAAAAAAAAAAAAAAAAAAAAAAAAAAAAAAAAAAAAAAAAAAAAAAAAAAAAAAAAAAAAAAAA
>PVJA010030437.1:0-25842 GCA_004027025.1 Myocastor coypus | reverse complement strand
TTTTTTTTTTTTTTTTTTTTTTCCAGAACCGGGGATTAAACTCAGGTCCTAGCACTTGCACTGAGCTATCTTCACAGCCCAAAAAAGTTATTCTATTGAGTTGATATTTACACTAGGCCAATATCTGGTGTCTCATAGTGCTTGTGACATAATAATAGATCTCTTTTCTATGATTAAGGGTGGTACATAATTGATTCTTATGATTTGTGAATATCCAGTTTTATTTAATGTTATTGCTGACCTTACTATTATAGACATATTGACATAGTTGTTGCTGTCAGTTGGTTTTGTCTCTATACCAGTACATAGATTGTCAGGAGGTTATAAACAATAATACAGTACAGTCCTAACAAACAAAATTAACTGAATAAAAGAATATTTAACCAAATAAAAGAAAAGCTGGGATCCCAGAAGAGAGATAAAGGCCAATAGTTAGTTATACTCAGAGGGTATATCTGAAAAATAGACATTAAGGAGGCTTATATACTTATCAACATATCTACCCAATATGATAAATCTGTAGAAAAGAAAACAGTGAAACAAAATATAAATAGATACATGAGAAGAAGAGCTACCATTATGTCCCCCAAATTCCCCAACTCCCTGAAATCTGATGCCTGGGGCATGAATATGAAAGAAATCAAAAGCCACACAACCAAAATGTCAAAAAGGATAACAGTAGTGTTAAAAAATGGATCCAAATGATGCTTGACGCAGTCAAATAAGGTATAACTAGTAGAGATAATGATCCTAATGACACCAATGATTTGAGTGTCTAAAAGATGTTCATGAAGCAAAACTATCAGAGTAAAAGTTAAAAAAAATGCAAATAATGAATACCTGGCATAAATAAGAATTAGAATTCATAAAAACATTCCAAGTCAAAATCCATATTTAAAAATTCTATTGGAATTATGAACAGCATAAGTGACTGATGTGTGAATAATGTTAGCTCTAGGAAAGAGGCCTGTAGTCAGTCAACAATGAATGAGAGATACCTTAAAATAAAACATGAAAAATGGAACTAAAAACTGCAAGATGATACAAAGAAGACTAGTCCAATGACTAGGAATTGAAAAAATTAGAAGACAGAATGAATGGCGTATAAAAGCAGTTTGCAGAAGTATGACAAAATGGTATTTTAATAACCATTAAAATATGAAAACTGCAATTAAAAATAAAGATAAAGGAGACATAGAATTTGAGATATCCATTAGAACCACAACCACGCAAAGCCAAAGAGAAAATATCTAAATCATAAACAAGAACAGAAGATTAAAAGCTGTTAGAGAAAAGCAAAGAATAATTTATAAGGGAAAACCAATTCCCACAGTATAATTCTCAGTATGGACCATAAAAGGCAAGGAGACATTGGAGAAAAGTATTTAAAGGCCAAAGATAACTTCTAACCCAGACTTATATATCCTGCAAAATTAACTTTAAAAATGTGATGGAGAAATAATATTTTCCATGATAAAAAAGCATCTAAAGAAAGTAATGACCACAAAGCAGCACTCCAGAAATTTCCCGGGAATATCCTAAAAAGAGACAATACAATTTACAGTGCTAAACTTTCAAAATAATGAATGCCGAGGCAGGGCAAGCAATTAAGTAAAACGAAAGAAAGTGAATCAACAACAAGAAAGCAATACAATGGCTGGAATAAGTCAATAGCTATCAGCTATAGTCATTAATATGAATGGTCTCACTTTGTTTTTTGTCTTTTTATTATTTAAATTTAACAATTGTTATATTACATATTTTCATCATCAGATCAGTTTAGATTAATAGATATAGGTATATAAGATTGATCAAACAATTAAACATTAACACTGTCAATAAACATTACTTTTTTTTTCTTTTCCCCTTTCTCCCTTTGTTAACTAAAAACCCGACTGTCAGAATAGATCAAGAAAAAAACAAGAGTACCATGTACAAAAAATATATTTAATTCCAAAATAAATTTATAGACTCGAAAAATTCAAGGATGAAAAGTAATATTCTATTCAGTGGAAACTCAGAACTATCCTTTTCTCAGACAAATTGGGCTTTAATACAAAACTAAGCAGAAGAGCCAAAGACAGTCACTAAATGTCTGTTAAGGGAAATAGTTAACATAAAGAAATGACATTTATAAACCTATGTATATCAATGAACGGTGCACCTAAATCCATAAAACAAACACCGCTCTGTATAGATCAATATAATTGTAGTGTGGGACTTCAATAATTGATTAACATAGTGACAAAAATCAAGTAAACAAACCACCAAAAAATCAAAGTTGAACAAATATACAAACAAATAGACTGAATAGATATATGGAAAGCTTTTCAACCAAAAACAGAATACACATTAGTTTCGGAAGCATATGGAACTTCTTCCAAAATAAACCACATACTAAAGAAAACTCCATGCACATATAAGTACAAAAGAATCAAAATTTTACAATGTAATCAAATCATAGTACAATAAAAAAAAAAAGTCAATGGTCCTGAGACTCCTGGCCACCTGAGACCTCCAGGCCACCTGAGACCTCCAGCCTGCCACCTAAGACCTCCTCTGTCCCTCCTGAGACCTCCTCTGGCCCGCCTGAGACCTCTGGCCACCTGAGACCTCCTCAGGCCCGCCTGAGACCTCCTCCTGCCTGACATGAGCACAGCCTATCCAGCATCAGGCCTGCCAAGTCAGACCTCCTCTGGCCCACACAAGTGCAGACTATCCAGCAGCTAGGTCCGCCACGTGAGTCAGACCTCCGGCCAGACACAAGCTTAGCCTATCCAGCAGCGAGGTCTTCCAGGTGAGTGAGACCTCCCTCCCGTGGCCTACAAGCAGCTCAGCCAACCCAGCAGCCTGGACTGGACTAACATGCCGGCACGCAGCCCTGGATCAAAGGTCACAGCTATACAGAATGATACAGATGTGGAGCAAAATGCAATCTCAGGTGCCGAGCCCACCTGTAACAGATACAGGAGACACTATGTTACAAGAAAATGGGAATCATGCAGATGAAATCTCTGAATCGGTAGCTTCTGAAGTGGACAGACAAGTGCAGAAACGTATAGAGCAACTCAGATCAGAGATAACATGTGAAGTAAAAAAAAGCAATGCGTGAACTAATATGATTCTCTGAATTGCAAAAACAACTGCAGAAAGGTATAGAGCAGGGCAGAAATTTAAACTCTAAAGTTAAAAAGAACAACTCCAAGTTAATAGCATCTAAAGTAGGGGTACAACTACAGAAAGGTATATAGGAGAACAGAGAAGAAATAATCACTGAACTAGAGAGACAAAGAATAACTATAATGAGAGACTTCAGCACTACTAAAGAAGACACTGATAAAAAATTAGAGGAGAATAGAAAAATGATGGATTTCCTGATTGAGCAATATAGGAAAGAAATAGATTGCATGAAACACTTTCAAAGAGATATACAAGAAAATAAAATCTCAATCACAAACTGGCAAAATTGTATGAACAAAAGTGAAGATAGAATCTCAGATTGTTAAGACACCCCTTTATCCCAAAAAGATAGGTAAAGCAGACCAAAACTTAGCAAAGAAGTAGCAGACCTGAACCAGAACCTGGAAAAACTGGACTTAGTGGACATACACAGAGTGTTCCACCCAAACACTTTATAATATACATTTTTTTTCAGCTGCACATGGGGCATTTTCTAAAATAGACCACATATTAATCCATAGTTCATGCTTAAGTCTATGCAAGAAAACAGAAATTATCCCATGCATACTATTGACCACAGTGTAATGAAATTGGAAATAAATGACAAAAGAAACCACAATAATCCCAGAAATATGTAGAAATTAAAGAACATGCTTCTCAGCAACCCATGTGTTACAGAGGAAATTAAACAATATCTACAGTTTATTGAAAATTCAAACACAACTTAACAGAATTTATGGGATGCAATGAAAGCCATTCTTAGAGCGAAATTTATAGCCCTGAATTCACATATTAAGAAGACAGAATGGGAACAAATACATACTCTGATGCAGCACCTAAACTGACTAAAAAATAAAGAGCAAAGGAAATCTAAAGCCTAAAGATGGGAAAAATTATAAAGATTAGAGCAGACATTAATTCAATTGAGACAAAGAAAACAATACAAAGAATTAATGAATCAAAAAGCTGGTTCTTTGAAAAATTAAATAAAATTGATAAGCCCCTACCTATCCTCATCAAAAAGAGGAAAGAAAGGACTCAGATTCAAACAATAAGGAATGAAAAGGGTGAAATTACTACAGACCCAACAGAGATTCAGAGGATCATAAATAGCTACTTTGAGAATCTTTACTGTAACAGAATTGAAGACACAGAAAAAATGTACAGATTTCTAGAAAAGTATAAACTACCAAAACTGAATCAAGAAGACGAAAGAATCCCCAAAAACCCAATAACAGTCAATGAAATACAAAATGTAATAAAAAGCCTTCCCACAAAGAAAAGTCCAGGACCTGAGGATTCACCAGTGAATTTTAAAAGAAATTTGTAGAGGATATGAGCCCAATACTTCTCAAGCTCTTCAATGAAATTGAAAAGGAAGCACTCCTCCTAAAATCATTCCTAGAAGCAAGTATTACACTGATAACAAAACCAGAAAGAAACACAACTAAAAAAGAGAACTACAGGCCAATTTCTCTCATGAACATAGATGCAAAAATTCTCAATAAAATCCTTGCCAATAGAATACAACACATCATCAAGAAGATTATACACTATGATCAGGTAGGATTCATTCCAGGAATGTAAGGGTGGTTCAATATAGACAAATCTATAAATATGATACACTATGTCAATAGAGACAAAGCGAAAAATTGCATGATTATTTCAATTGATGCAGAAAAAGCTTTTGACAAAGTCCAACACTAATTCATGTTCAAAGTCTTGCAGAAAGTTGTAATAGAGGGCCTCTATCTCAAGCTGATAAAAGCCATCTATGATAATCCAGCAGCTAACATAATTGTACATTGGGAAAAACTGAAGCATTTTACTCTCAAATGTAGTACAAGACAAGGATGTCCTCTATCACCACTCCTATTCAATATAGTTCTGGATCATTAACTACAGACATTAGACAAGAGAGAGCAATAAAATGAATAAAAAATAGGTAAAGAAGTTAAATTATCATTATTTGCAGATGACATGATAATTTATTTGGAAGACCCCAAAAACTCCACCAACAACCTACTAGAATTAATATGCAAATTCAGTAGCATAGCAAGTTACAAAGTCAACATACAAACATAAATGGCATTCCTCTGTACAGATAACAAATACACTAAAAGAGTAATTAGAGTAATAATACCTTTTATAATAGCAGTGAAGAAAATGAAATACTTAGGAATTAACCTAACTAAACATGTAAAAGAGATTTTCAGTGAAAACTACAGTACTCTGTAAAAAGAGATCCTAGAGGATTTCAGAATATGCAAAAATATTCCCTGCTCCTGGTTAGGAAGAATCAACACTGTGAAGATGGCCGTACTCCCTAAACTATTATGCAGATTTAATACAATTCATATCAAAATGCCATCAATATACCTCATAGACGTGGAGAAGTCATTCATAAAATTTATTTGGAACCAAAATAGACCCAGAATTGCAAAGACAATCCTGGGCAACGAAGGTGGCAGGAGACATTGTAATTCCTGACTTAAAATTATACTACAGAGCTACTGTGATTAAATAAGCATGGTATTGGAAAAAATAGACCTGAGGGTCAGTGGAATAGATTAGAAGTTGCAGAAGTAAATACAAACACACTCAGTCACCTTATTTTTGACAAAGGGCCAATCATATTTACTGGAAGAAAGATAGCCTCCTTAACAAATGGTGCCAAAAAAACTGGCTCTCCACATGTGGAAAACTAAAACTTAACCCAGGTCTATCACTATGCACTAAACTAAAATCAAAATGGATTAAAGATCTCAATATTCAAAGAGAAACCCTAAACGTACTGGAGGAGAAAGTCATAGGAAATCTTAAGGGCATCAGGGTAGGCAAAGATTTCATGGACAATAATCAAAATGCATATTTAACACTCGAAAGAATCAACAAATGGGACCTCCTCAACCTGAGAAAATTTTCATGTCAAAAGAAATTACTAACAGAGTAAAAAGGCAACCCACAAATTTCAAAAAGATTTTAACTGATAAATATTCAGACAAAGGTCTTCTGTCTAGAATTTGTAAAGAACTAAAAACCAGTAGTGTCTCAAAACTCAAAGATCTAATCCCAAAATGGGCATGTGAGAAAAACATGCACTTTTCAGAGAAAGAAATTCATGAAGCTTATAAATACATGAAGAAATGCTCTATATTGCTATCCATTCATGAAATGTAAATCAAAATAACACTTAGATAACATCTCATCCCAGAAAGAATGACTACTATAAAGAATTCAACCAACAGCAAATGTTGGAGAGGCTGTTGGGATAAAGGAACACTTCTCCACTGTTGGTAGGAATGCAGACTGGTGCAACCATTATGGAAAGCAGTGTAGAGCCTCCTTAAAAAATTAGAGCTGGGTATCCCATTCAATCCAGCTATCCCCCTACTGAGAATTTTTCCAGAAGAACTAAAATCATCATATCACAGTGATATCCATGACGCTATGTTTATAGCAGCACAATTTGTGATAGTCAAATCCTGGAAACAACCAAAATGCCCATCATCTGAAGATGGTTGAAAAACATGTGATATTTTCATAAAATGGAATATTACTCAGCTATTAGGAATGATAAACTAGAAGACTTCCTATATAAAATGGATGTATATTGAGCATATACTCATAAGTGAAATAACCCAGACCTGCATATGCAAATATTGTAGTCTCCCTAGTGTAAGGACTCAAAAGAAGAAATAAATCCATAAATAAATTATTGGCGGGGGCCCGGCGGGTTGGCTCAGTGGTCTAAAGTGCCTGCTTGGGAAAGCTTGGGCGGCTTCAGGGACCGCGGTTCGATCCCCAGCACCACATGCTGCGCCAGCCCTGCCCTGGGGCGGGCTGAGCCGGCCATAAAAATGAGTGAATAAACAAACAAGGGTTCTGAAACAAGAATAAAAATAAATTAAAAATTTTCTTATAAATAAATAAATAAATAAATTATTGGCGGTACCGTGCATCAGGACCTTGCGTTTTCTGCATTCTCAACCCCTTTAATTGTTTTTAGAAGAGTGACTTAAATACAAAATGCATTTGAAGACTTAAAAAAATAATGTTTATTGAAAGTGTTTTTTTAATGTTTAATTGTTTCATTAATCTTACATACCTATGCCTGTTGATCTATACTGATTTGATGATGAAATGTGTAATGCAACCATTGTTAAATCTTTCTTGTTTTAAAAATCTGTACTATATGTACTCTTACTTGTTACTCTTTTTTTCTATCTATGCAATTTTTACTCTTCAAAATAAAAAAAAATATATGGCTACTCAATATTCAAAAAAATCATTGGATAAAGAAATCACACTGTTCAAATGCATGGAAAGTTAACATTACACTCTTGAATAATCAATGAACTACAGAGGAAGTAGAACAAGAAATATGAAAGTACTTAGAAGTAAATAATAATCCCAGTACAACATATGAGGACTTATGGGATATAATGAAAGTGGTACTAAGAGGTTAGCTACTAATGCTCACATTAGAAAAAGAGTAGACAAAAATAAGTAACCTAATAATGCATTTCGAGATCCTAGAATAGCAAGCACAATTGAAATCCAGACCTAGTACAAGGGAAGAAATTATAAAGCTCAGAGCAGAAATCATGAAGTAAAAACTAAGGAAGCAATGAAGGAAAGACTTTATTGTTTGAAACAATAAACAAAATATAATATATTTAGCCAATCTTATCAGAAAAAGGAAAGAAAATACATAAAGTGATGTAGTTATAAATGACAAAGCTAAAATCACAATGGCCACAAGTGAAATCTAGATTATTAGCAACTGTTTCACAAACCTGTATATCAATAAATTAGAAAACCAGGGAAAAAATGGAGAGATTCCTAGATACATATGAATTACAAAAAATGAAGCAAGAGAATACTGAATAATCCCAAAACAAGAAATGAAACGGAAGAAGTAATAAAAAATCCAGCAACTAAAAAAAAAGCCCACTGAAGAACTGACTCGTGAATTGTACAACAACTTTGGGAAAGAATTAATGCTAGTATTCCTTAAACTCTTCAATGAAATTTAAAGGGAAGGGGTATTCTCATACTCATTCTTAGAGGCTAATATCACCCTGATTCCAAAACCTGAGAGGGATCCAACCAAAAAACAAAAGCTTAGGCCAATTTCGCTAATGAACACAAAGAACGTATTTAAAGAGATGGAAGGTAAAATAATTAATACTCATAAACAAGTGGATGTAGGCAAGCACTTTCTGAATAGAACCACAAGAAATAATACTAAAAATCAACAAGTGGGATCATGTCTTGCTACAAACCTGCATAGCAATAGAAACAATGCAAAGACAACCTAAGAACTGAGAAAACAGGGGCCTGGCAGGATGACCCAGTGGTCTAAAGCGCCTGCTTAGGAAAGCTTGGGCAGCTGCAGGGACCGCGGTTCGATCCCCAGCACCACATGCTGCGCCAGCCCTGCCCTGAGGGCAGGCTGAGCCAGCCATAAAAATAAATAAACAAACAAATAAACAAAAGTTCTGAAACAAGAAAAAAAAGTAAAATAAATAAAATGTTAAAAAAAGAATTGAAAAAACAATTCTAGCTATTCCTCAGACAGATGGACTAACAAGTACAACATATGAAGAACTAAAAAGATTACACTGCCCCAAATAAAAGACAATAAAATATATGCAAGCAAAATAAATGTCCAGTTCTCTGAAGTAGTACTGATGGCCAATAAATACTTAAAAATATTCAACATCGTTGGCTATTAGAGAAATGCAAATTTAAACAACACTGAGATACTAGCTTTCTCGAAAAAGAATGACTGAAATCAAGAATCAAATACCCGGTGATGCTGCAAATGAAAAGGAATATTTATGCTTTGTTGATGGAAATGTAAGCTAGTACAACCAGCACCAAATTTTGTATGTAGATTCCTCCAAAAGCAGAAAATAGTAATTCCACTTGACCTACCGATTACCTTTCTAGTTATCTTTTCAAAACATTTTTTTCACTAATCATAGTATCATATAATAACCGTGTTTGCTTGTTTGTTTGTTTGTTTTGTTTTGCAGAACCAGGGATTGAACTCAGACCCATGTGCTTGCCAGGCAAGCACTTATTGTATGGAACTATCTTCCCAGTCCAACCATGTTTATTTAGAACAGCACAATTTATAATTCATAGATGGCAAAAACAGGATATATATCTATGTGCAGCTGAAAGAATAAAAATGTATCATTTGTACAGAGTGAAGTACTATTCTGCAACAAAAGATGTATTTGATGATTTACAGGTAAAATGGTACATATTTTGACCATAATATTGAGTTAAACAAATCAGAGTTACAATTAAATATCACATGATTTTGTTCATATGAGAATCTAAAAATATTAAAGAGCAAAGTAGTAGATAATAAGAACTAGGAAGATATTTTTCAAGTGTGAAGGGTAATAAGTGTCAGAGGAATTGTTTAGGGAAAAAAGAGAAAAGATGTGAAATAAAAGTGAATCAAAGAAAAAAATAGAAATAGAGGGCTTTTTTATTTTTGTTTGATTGTTTGTTTTGTACTTGGAATCAAACTCAGGGAATCATGCTTGCCAGGCAGGTGCTTGTGCTGCTGAGCTATATCCAGACCTTTTGCATATGAAAAGGGGTAAAACATTGGAGGAAGGAGAGAGGGATGGGAGAGGAAGGGAATTAAGATGTGCTATTTAAGCCGGGCGTGGTGGCGCACGCCTGTAATCTCATCACTCGGGAGGCTGAGGCAGGAGGATCAGTGCAATTTCGAGACCAGCCTGGGCTACAAAAGTGAGCGCAAGGCCAGCCTCAACTGCATAGCGAGACCCTGTCTCAAAAAGACAAAAAAAAAAGATGTGCTATTTATATTTATCACCTGGCATAATCTGTGTAATCTTATACTACAGACATGTACTAATAAAAACTTTATTTCATATGGAAAAAGATCTATAAACTTTAACGAATACATGTCAACAAAATCATCAGTAAAAGACCTTTTGGAATTTGTTGAAGCTTATTTAGTATTCTATCTACTTTGAATTACCTATGCTTGGAAAAATCATCTTTTCAGAAGCAAAGGTCTGTAAATATCTTACTCCTAATCAATGTTGAATTCTTGAGAAAAGAATTCATTTATAAATTTAATTAGTTATGTTCTGCAAAATCTTCTAAGAACTGACTTTCTTCCTACTCAAATTCACAGGAAGTCACCCTTATTTATTTCTTTATTTATTTTTATTTTATTATTTTTTGTTGTGATCCTCCTGTTTGTACCTCCCAAGCGCTGGGATTAGAGACACATGCCACCACGCCCAGTCTCCATCGCTGGCTTAGCGTGCTCTAGAGCGGGGCCGGCGTGGCAGGAGGGGCCAGGAATCAAACCCTGGCCCCTTCTTCCTCTAAGCAAGCGCTAAATCCACTGAGCTATACAGCCGGCCCTACCCTTCTTTAATAGTGCAAATGACATTAAACTAGTTCAAGCCCAGATCTCTGATTTGAGTTGCTGTAGCAGTCTCCTAGTCTTCTATGTAGCATTTTTCTTCTGACCCATGTATTTATTCTCATTTGCATTACTAGGGATTCAAACTAGGACCTCTACCCTGGGCTACATTGTAGCTCCCCACTTCTGTTTTTAATTTTTAGTTTTGAGAGTCGACATCTTGAAATGTTACTAGGTTACTCCAGTTGGGCTTGAAAGTTTCATTCTCCTGCCAGCCTTGCAGCTCGGTAGGATTACCAGTTTGTGGCCAGCATGTATGGCTAATTAATTATGACATAAGCATTTATTGTACCAAAACCATTGTTGTGTCAGTTCTACGTCGTTTACCATATCAGGATCTAGCCCGTAATATTGTTTTCAAATTTTTGAAATACTGCCTTGTCACTTTTTCACTCTTTCCCTGAATTAGTGATTCTGGTTAACCCTGTTTTGTAGTTCTATTTGTTCCATTTTTTGTGTACTTGGAATCAAACTTGGGACTTTGTCCTTGCCAAGTAATTGCTGTCACAATATACTATATTCTCAGCCTGTCTCCTTGTTTATCTTGCAGGCAGTGTCAAATTTGCCTCCGGGATTTCCCTCGTTATTTTGTCTGGGCACATAATCTTCATACTCTTTTCCTCCACTGATCCCACTTCTCACAAACTGCTGTCATTCTTGCTTTTTCCTTTTTCTTCTATTTACACAGAGAAATGCTAAATTCTGACGAGTCTCCAAAAAATTTTCCAAGAAAATTGGTAGAAATGCAATTTCTGTGGCATAATACCACATAGTGAATCATAAACGTAACATAGGTAACCAAGTTCCTAGTTTTAGAATTCCTCAGTTGATTTTTACAACATATGAAATTAAAGGATATTGCTGAAGCCTTTGAGGAGCCATTTACATATTGAAGCCAAGACGTGACATCATGCATTATGTATTTACAAGTGTCTTTGTGGTATTTATTTAGATGATAGACTGAGAAGGAACAAAACTGAAGCTAATAACACTATTCATAGAATACCAAAAAAACCTCAAAATGTAGAGGTAGACAAGATAGTTTTATAAGATATTAGAGGTATAATTGACTGATTTATATTACTATTTGGATAAAACAAGATAAAGGAGGAATAATAACAGTAATTTTTTACAATAAGTATGGTCAGGGTTGGAAAAAATGATCCGCATGTCTTTATTTTTCTGTTTTTCCTTTCTTATGAAGTAACCTCACAGTAAGCAGTCCAAACGTTACACAAATCCTTGGACATTTTTACCTAAACCATAAGAGAAAGATCCCACCTGCAATGGGTTGACTAAAAAGGATAATATTGAAGGCGAGAGTTTAGCAAACAAGTTCTGGGGAGCACCAATATTTAAAGAGGCTTTTACAAAAAGATGGAAATCACTGGAATTTAAGGCAATAATGGAGATAGAATGAGTTCATGCTTTCTAAGAGGTAAGTAGTAACATGTCATAAGTTGGTCAAGTAAAAGAATATCTCATTATTTATTTTTAGTAAGGCTAATCACTGGTATCTTAGTACCTCTGAACATAGGCCCAAATAATATTTCAGTGTAGAAGACAAGAGTAAATTGAATTTAAATAATCAGGAAATTTTTGTGTACCTTGCATGCGAAACAGGATTAAAAAGAATAAATGACAGCTTCACCTCAAGGCAGCAGCTGACTAATGCTTTATTAAGAGAATTTTATATGTTTATAATATGAAAGCAAAACACTTCATTAAAGAAGAAACTTTGAGATGACATAGAGGGAAGACTTGATAAAATAATGTCTCACTGAATAGATGAAGTCATAGTTACCAAGGCATGGAAGGAAGTATTAACTTTAAATAGTGTGTAATTATTGTCTTTAATACATATGCATCTTCTGAGTAGTTACATACATTCTTGATCTGGTGGGAACATTAGAGAATCTTTCTTAAAAAGAAAAGAATAAAATGATGGTGTAAAATTTCAAAGCAAGATTGCAGAGAGAGCAACAATGGTCACTACATTCATTGTGCATTGTTATCTTTGAAGTAGTTACAAGCTGTAGGAATAAAAATTGATGAAATGACAGATGCACAAAATTTGCTTTTTCTTTTCCCTTCCTTCATTAATCTTTTCCCCTCCGAGTTTCTCTTTCCATTTAAACAGCTTCTACCAATTCCACAATATCTATTGTATGGTTTGGCTATTATTTGTTCTTTCAACTTCTTACATTAGGGATACAATGCAATTGTTAACACATGTGAGACTGGCTTATTTGATGGAAATTTGGATAGCTTCCAACATTTAGTTATGACAAATTGTGACGTTATAAACATGGGAGCACATATATTATTGTAGTATGATGTTTTTAATTAGTCTGGAAAAATACCCAGGAGGGGAATAACTGGATTGAATGGGACATCTAAGGCTAGATATTTGAGTAATCTGCACATCGATTTCCATAGCCGTTGCATCAGTATACTTTACCATCAACAGCGGAGAATGGTTCCTTTTTGCTCATGGCCCCAGTCCACTGGAGTGAGGTGGAATTTTAGTGTTTTAATTTGCATCTCATGGATGTCCAATAATATTAAACATTTTTTCATATATTTATTTCTATTTGTCCTTCATCTGATTAGTATGTGTTCATCTCAGATGCTCATATTTTCATTGATTATTTGAGTTTGAGGGGTTGATTTTTTTTCAATTCTTTATATGTTCTAAATATAACTTGTTTGTCTGAAGGGCAATTAGCTAAAATTTTCCCACCCTATGGATTGCCTTTTCACTCTGTAGGTAATTTCTTTTGATATGCAAAGGCTCCTTAATAAGATGAAATCCCACTTGATTTTTGGGAGTATTTCCTCATGCAGTTTAAGTTTTGTCCATGAAGCCTCTGCCTAGCCCTATGTCTTTGAGATTTCTACCTTTCTCTTCCAGTAGATTTCGTGTTTCTGTTTTAATATTTAGATATTCGATTTGCTTTTACTTAAGTTTAGTTTATGGTGATCTACTTTTATTCTTTGGCTTGAAGAATACCAGTTTTTTCAGCATCATTTATTCCAGAGTCTATGGTTTTTTTGCCAGTTATGTTTGGTCTTTTGCCAAAGATAAGTTGCCTAAATATATTTGTAGTTGTGTCTGCATCTTTTTATCTGTTCTACTGATCTTCTGGTGTATTTTTTGCTGGCACCATGGTGACATTATCATCAAAGCTTTAAACTCAAATTTTAAGTCTGTGTTTGTAGTGCTTGTGACATTGACTTTATTTTCCAGTATTGCCTTTGCTATAATCTAGATCTCATCTTCAGACAAATTTTAGGAATGTTTTCCCTAGTTCTGTGAGGTATGTTAATGCTGAGTTGATCAGAATCGCATAATTTTGGGAGTATTGCTGTTTTCACTATACTGTTTTTTTTTATCCATTAATAAGGCTATATTTCCATTTTCTGGTAGCCTTCTCAATTACCTTTTTCAGAGTACTGTAATTGTCACCAAATTGATCTTTCGCTTACTTTGTTAAACTTGTTCCTAAGCAGTTTATTTTTTGAATATTATTGTGAAGGATGCATTTTCTGTAGTTTTTCCATCAATAAATTTGTTGTTTGTGTACAAGAATGCTGTTGATTTTTGAGTACTGAATTTTTTCCCAGCCACGCAATTCATTTTGGTTATAAACTCTAGTATTTTTTTGGCATAGTATTTGGAGTCGTCTTCTCTCATGTAGAGATTCATATCATTTTCAAGTGAAGGTAGTTCAACTTCCTTTCCTATATTTCCTTTGTTTCTCTTTCTTGTCTAATTTCTCTGCATAATAGTTTTTCAAATTATATTGAATAGGACAATTCAATCAGATATTCTTGTCTGATTCCTGATTTAGAGTGAAAGTTTTCAGTTTTTGTCCATTTATTATAACATTGTTTTTTGGTTTTTCATAGAAGGCTTGAGTTGAAGACCGTCTATTTCAATTTTGTATAGGGTATTTACTGTAAATTAGTCCTATATGTTATATCAAACTTTTTGTTTCATCTATTGAGATGGTCATGTGATTTTTGTCTTTGGCTCTGTCAATGTGAGCTATTAAATTTATTAATTTGCTTATTTGTACCATCACTGCACTCCATGGATAAATTCTGCTTGATTAAGTTGTATAAACTTCATGATTTGCTGAATTATATTTACTAGTTTCTAATTAAATATTTTTATATCTATGTTCATTAGAGATTGGCCTTTTTTTCCCTTTTATTTTGTTTTTCTTTTACAGTTGAGTCTTTATCTGATTTTGATATCATCATAAAACTTGCCTCCATGAATGAGTTATGGATTATTGCTTGCCTTTTCATTTCATCAAAGACTTCAAAGAGTGTTGGCATTAAATCTTCCTATGTTTCTCATAGAATTTACAAGTAATTTTGTCAGAACATGAAATTTTTTTATTGGTAAGTTGTTAGTGACGTTTTGAATCTCATTAACTGATATTAGGTCGTTCAAATGTTTTTCCTGTTCTTGATTTAGCTTTGGTAATTCATATCTATCTAGCAATTTCTCCATATCTTCTGTGATCTCTAACCTAGGAGAGTATATTCAAAATAAAAATTGAAAATCTAAGTAAAAAGCCATTATGAAAATTTGTCAATTTCTAAATTTTGCTAGCTGTTATTAGTAATGCTAATTGCTCTACTGTAAATATGAAACCATATCGGGCTTAACCACATGTTGTCCCATGGTTATTAATATTGGGAAGTAACTTCACAAAAGCCCTACACTGAAGGGCAGATGATAGTGCCAAAGAGAAAACAGTATCTCATTCTCAATCAATAGAGAAGGCAAAATCTTGCGGCATTCACACAAAATAAGAATCTCTGAGATAGGAGAGATACCAAAGTACAGACTCTTTGCAGAGAAGATATTACTCCAGGGATAGAGATACCTACTAACAAGCTTCGACAAAAAGTATCACAGAAATAAAATTAGACTTCTTTCTGAAATATAAAATGACAAAAAGAAAGAGGAAATGCATGCTCAGGCCCCGAGTCCACCCAGAACAAACACAGGAGACATCAGCATAGAAGAAATTTGAACCCAGACACCTGAAATTTCTAAAATAATAGCATCTGTTGTAAAGAAACAAGTGCAGAAGAGTACAAAGGAAATCAGATAAAAAATAATCTCACAGGTTAAAAAAAAAGAAATGAAAAGTATAATGAAAGAACTACCAAGCATTTTTAAAAAGACACTGATAGAAAACAGGAGAATGGAAAAATGAAGGAAACCTTGAATGAGCAATATAGAAAAGAAGTAAAATGCATGAAACAGATTCAAAGAGATATACAGGAAATAAACTCAATCACAAGTTGGCAAAAATATTTTAATGAAAGTGAAGATAAACTTTCAGACCTTGAAGAAACCATTTCAGCTAGTAAAAAGATAAGGGAAGATCTCTTAAAAGCAACTAAGGTCCAGGAAATAATAATTGAACATCTGCAAGATGATTCAAGAGGAACAACCTAAGACTAACATGAGAAAGAGGGAGGCAACACAATGTAAAAAAATATGGACAGAAGTAATAGCAGAAAACTCCCCATATATGGTTAAAAAATCAGACATGATTTGGCTTTATCGATATAATGTATTATATTTGTCATGAAGGGCCAATATTAAATCCTGCAGGTCCTTGCGGAACATCTGAAGCAACCTGTGGCAAATTGTAAGCTCCATGCAGCTCCACCCTTACGGCACTCACAGTGGCAGCTCCCATGGCTTCTCTCTCAGGCTGGCTTTGTTCCCTCTTTGCCTGATCCACATTCCTGCTTTTTCCAAACTTCTGGGGTTTCCAGTGAATAGGCTTTTAACTCACAGCTTTATGCACTGCTCTGTCAGGGGGATAGTGCCTGGGCTCCCAGGCCTTCTGCAATCCAGGTGGAAGCCTGTTTAACTGCAGAGCTGCATTCTCAGTGCGCCTAAAACCACTGCCACATGGGTGATGACAAGGTCTGCTGTCAGCTGGAATAGTAGCCAGACTTTCCTTTCTCTTGGCTGTACTGGTCAGGTGCCTGGATTGCTGAGCACTCTGATCGTGATTCCGAGGAATAAATTCTCCGTGCTGCTGCCATTCGAGAACAAAGGTCTCAGAGGCTTTTCCCTCAAGGCCAAGTCCTTCACTTTTGAAATTCTAAGGCTCCAAAGGGTGTAGACCTGGGAAGTCCTGTTACACCCTCAGGCCATCTTGTCCATTCTACCTCAGGCCATCTTTTCCGTTCTTCCTCTGGCCATCTTTGCTATTTTCTGGTTCCATCTCAGCAATGGGGACCCCCTTAGCTCTATCATTTCAGTTCACAATTTTATTGGCACTTGCTTTCTGGCCAAAATCACATTTTGAGTCATTCTGCTGAGCTTCTTGCTCATGATTTGCAACACACATCCGGGTAAAAGTCCCCAATAGCAGCCATGCCACTGCCTCAATATATGGCTGCTTTGAAATACCTTTTGAAAGATTCATCAGTTCAGCATTAAACTCAGTGTTAGGCAAAGTCTCTGGGCATAAGCAAAATGCAGACACCTTCTCTGCTAGGTCAAAACACAAATGATCCGGAGTCCAACAACCAATGCAGTTCTTTCTCCCAGAAGAAACCTCCCAGCCTGGTCTTTATAGACAGGCTTTCTATTATCCTTCTGGTCTGAGCTCTGACCAGAGCTCCCCTACAGAAGAGTCGAACCTGTTTCAGCTCTTCACAAGTAGAGAATTTCTTCAAAACTTTCCTATCTCTTCCCATAAGCCATTTCCAAAACCTTGTAATTCCCATGGTCAGATTTAGCCACAGCAACGACCCCACTCCTTAGGCACCAAATTGTGTCTTAATTCCTCTTCTCTCATTGTGGGGACAAACACCTGACACGCAAAATGAGGGAAGGAAAGGTTTATTTAGCTCACAGTTACTGGAAGTTTAGGTCCATATGCAGCTGGCTCCAAAGCAGACTGGCACATGGCAGTGGGCAACCTTCCCTGGTGGTGGGCAAAGAGCAACAGAGCAGAGAGAGCTAGCTGCAGCTCAAAGCAAATAACTTCTTTTCCTACCTTACAATGCAAATCACCTGCCCCAGGGGAGAGGCAGCACCCATTTCCACAATAATCAATTATTAATTCCAGAAGCAACCCCAGGACAGCATGAGGCTTGCGGGGGGGGGGGGGCATCTATACACAAAGCATAACATCTCCCTCATATGAGAACCCAAAAGAAGAAATAATGCCTGAAAAGTATAACAGGTATAGTAAAACAAAAAGAAATGAAACATAAGGATTAAACAATAAAGAGGAGAGAAAGAGGAAAAGATTACAAATATGTAGGGGCAAAACATTCAAATATATATATATATATATATATATATATATATATATATATATATATATATGATGGCAGATGTGATTGTATGAAAAATCTCCATCAGTCTTTTGAAAATAGCAGCTAATGTGTAACATTTTCACCTTGACTGTGTGTGCTGATATCTGTTATCTAAGCAACTTCTTTGTGGTTATCAATGTATAATAACAAAACCATGCTTGAATAACTGGCATCTTGGTCTTTCTAATGTGACATCAATTATTACTTTTCTGTTTAAAGCAAACTTTTTTTAAAAAGGTGAAAAAGAGAGTCAATAACAAAAAAATTCAAGGTGTCTTCAAAGCAAGTGGTAACATCCAAGTTTATGTCAAATCTTTCATAACTGTATCTGTTAATATGAACAACAGATTTGATAAGAAAATGGATATCAACCATTGTTAATCACCTATTCTTGTTCTGAAAGTGTAACATATATTGTTGTATGTTTTCCTGTTTCCTTCTTTGTTTCTGATACTTGGTCTTGTTTTGCATTTAGTTTTCAAAATACAATTAAATTAAAAAAAAAAAAAAAAAAAAAAAAGAAAATCTTGGCCAGCCAAAGAGCTCAACAGGTTAAAGTACTTGCAAACAGGCACAGGGGCTGGAGGTTTGATCCCTGGCACTGCTGTGCTAGCCCTGCCTCCAGGGGGCACTGAGACTGCAATTGAGACTTGGTATGGTGGCGCATACCAGTAACCCCAGCACTTGGGAAGCTCTACACAGGCACATCCAATCTACGTGAGTCCAATCTAGTAGTGAGACCCTGAACATACTGTAGTCCCTCCCTCCACCCCAAAAAAGAAATTCTCAATTTTACTAGAATCTGTAGAAATTTCACCCTTTTCATTCCTTGGTGTTTGATTTTTGCTCTTTTCTTTCCTTTTTAAGATAAGGTTGCCTAAGGGTTTATCAATTTTATTTATTCTTTCAAAGAACCAACTCTTCATTGATTCTTTTTTTCTTGTCCTTCATTGTATTGTATTAATTTATGCTCTTTATAATTTCCTCTATCATATAGGCTTTGGATTTGTTTTGCTGTTCTTTTTCTAGAACCTTCAAATGTAAAATTAGATTGTGTTCAGTTTTCCTGATGTGAGAATTCTCAGCTATAAATTTCCCTTTTGCGACTGCTTTAATTGCATCCCTTATGTTCTGATATGTTGAATTTGCATTCTCATTTAGTAGTAGATATCATATAAGTTCTTTATTTCATCTGTGACTCGCTGTTTTTTACGAGTGTGTCATTTTACTTTTTTTTTTTTTTTTTTTTTTTTTTTTTTTTTTTTTTTTTTTTTTTTTTTTTTTTTTTTTTTTTTGTTTTTTTTTTTTTTTTTTTTTTTTTTTTTTTGAGTGTGTCATTTTATTTCCATGCTTTTATGGAGTTTTTGCAGTTTCTTCTACCAGAAATTTCCAATTTTATTACACTCTGGTCTGGGATAATTCCAGTTTCCTTAACTTTTCTTAATCATGTTTAGTGGACTAGCCTGTGATCTATTTGTTAGAACATCCAATATGCACCTGAGAAGAATATGTATTTTGGTGATGTTGAGTCAAACAGTCTGAAAACATCTATTCAGTCTGTTTGTTGACAGTTTTGGTTTAGTTCTGATTCTTTCTTTCTTTCTTTCTTTCTTTCTTTCTTTCTTTCTTTCTCTCTTTCTTTGTAGTTAGTGTAAGGCCTACAGGGTCTCAACACACAGATCAGACTCATAGTGATCCTCCTGTTTTCAGCCTCCCAAGCACTGGGATTAGAGGTGCATGCCACCATGCCCAGAATCAAACACTGTATCAATGTGCCCCATGGTCGGGGCCACCACAGCATACCAGTTACCAAACCCCAGTCCCTGGATCATCCTAAGCAGGTACTTTAATCCACTGAGCTATCTGGCCAGCCCTTAGTTCTGATACTTCTTTGCTGCTTTTTTGTCTAGTTGATCTATCGCTTTGCAACAGTGGATGCTGACTTCTCCTGATACAGTTTTATCATTGCCTATTTGATCCTTCATGCACATTAATGATTGCTTATACAGTTCAGTTCTCCCATATTTGGAAAATACATATTTGTGAATGTTGTTTCTTTCTCTTGAAGTTTTCCCCTAACAAGTATGTAGTTACCTCATCTCTTTTGATTCTTGAAGTTCTCATTGTCTGCAAACAAAATAGCTACCCCTACTTTTCTCTGAGTTACGTTTGCATGAATCCTAGATTTCCATGCTTTGACTTTCAGGATCTGAATTTCTTTTTTAGTTAAATGTGCTTTTTGTATTCAGCATGTTATAGTTCGTGTCTAGTTGCCCCCCAAAGACTTATGCAGTCATTGGCGCAACGTGTAGGGTTTATGTTTAATTCATGATCCAATGCTGGGATTACAGATATGAGTATTATACCTGCCCTGGGGTGGGTAATCTGCATTTCAATATAAGGAGGAGAGAGAGGCTTTCTAGCTTTTACAGGAACTGCTCCTCCCTTTGCTCATTGCTGTTTTCTACTACCATGAAATGCTGTCCTCTTCCATGTGTAAGTCTGCCTTGGAACCAGCTGAGTATGGTCTCCACTAAGGTGAACTACATAAACCTTTCTTTCCTTAATTCTGGGTGTTGGATAGTTTGTCAAAGCAATGAGAGAAAAGTAACTAAAGTACAGATTATTGTTAGAGCTTGTTTCTTGACTGATTCTACTTGTTTGTTTCTCTAAGTTTGTGAATTGGGGACATTGACATTGATGATTATAACTGATATATATTGTCACATCTTTTTTGTGTGTGTCTTTTTGAGACAGAGTCTCGCTATGCAGTTGAAGCTAGCCTTGAGCTCACTTTTGTAGCCCAGCCTGGTCTCAATCTCGCACCAATCCTCCTGCCTCAGCCTTCCGAGTGCTGGGATTACAGGCGTGAGCCACCACACCCGGCTATTGGCACATCTTTGCAATATTATTTTCCCACGGTTGGTGCCCTGCTTTCCTTTCTGTTTAACTTCTTGCTCTGCCTGGTATTTTCCTTGTGCTGTTATTCTTTTAATTGTGGTCATTTTTATCTCTTTCTAGAATATCTGTCAGTACTCTTTATAGGGTTATTTTGGTGGTCATAAATTTCTTCTGTTGTTCTTCGCCTTAGAAGTACCTTATTTCTCCATTATTTTTGAAAGATAGATTTGTGCATTACATCAATCTGAGTTGAAAGGTTTTTCTTTTTTCTTTGGCACTTCAAATACTTTATTCCAAGTTTTTCTTGAGTTCAGGGTTTGTGATAGAAAGTGTGGCATGACTCCGATGTGCTATTCTTTATAGATGACTTGTTTCTTATATCTAAAACTTTTAATATTCTGTTTTGCTGAATTTCTGGAATTTTTATCATTATGTCTTATAGTTTTATTTTGGTCATGAATGTTTGGACTCTTCCATGTTTTCATTTGTGTGTCAAATTCTTTATCCATGCTATCCATACAAAGTATTATGGTTTGGGATTTTTGAAATGGAATATATAATACAATACAGGACACAATGTGTAATATTTAATAGTCAGTCACCCGAAGAATCATATGTAAGAGTGCAGGCAATCTCTCCACACACAAAAGACCAAAGAATCCAGCTAAGGACCTGATCCTAATTGCCTACATGAGTCCAGCTGAAAACCTAGAGCTCATAACAATGCCTGTCACAAGTCTACTTGGAGGCCTAGAGCCCACTACAAAATACCATGCAGGCCCACTTCACAGATATGTGCTGGAAAGGCCCAAAGATGAGCTTTGGAAGCTTGAATGACTATACCAGCAGAACTAAGGATCTGGGTTAGCAGGCTGAATTTGATCAGGAAACAATGCTCAAGGCAAGCACCAGAGCTCCTCTAAAGGTACCGTAGCCATCTGAAGCAACAGTGAGGTCCCTAGCTCCTCCACTGGTGAGGAAACCTGAGTTCCTAACAGAAAACTCAATGTGACAAGTTTGTCCATGAGGTTGAGCCATGCAGCACCTTCCCTTCTGGCACCAGGAAGCAATGGTCAAGATGAAGAACCAAGCTCCCCCAAATGAACCACAGCCATTACTTGCACTAACAAATATCCTGAGCTCCACCAGTGACAATAACATCTAAGTTCATGAGTAAAGCCAGTATGACAAGACCCTCCAGCAAAACAGCCCAAGAGAACTTGCAACTTCCAATAGCCTCTCCAAACAGATCTCCTAACTGCTCAAGAGTTTCTCAGTTCTGCCTCTTATACAGCTGGCAGCAATCTTTAGGTGGGCCTCCCAAACATAGCACCACACTAGCTCAGTTCACTTGGATGTAACAAGCTGACCACATTTTAGAAACATATTACATGAAATTTTATGAAACTATTCCTGTGAAGAACTTTCTCGTGGCATTTCTGCACCTTTCTTATTTATCCCAATCAATTTGATGTGACTCTTCTTTGATTTATCTTGTGGCTGTTGGATTGATTATTTTTTCTGATCCAGTACTATTTTGAAGATATATTTCTTTTCATCATCACTAGTTTGATTGGTCTTCAAAGTCTGAAATTGTATTCTCTCATTTTTTCAATCTCTTGTAGGCACTTTCAGTTGAGGTTTTAATCACATCGATTTCTGTTTGGATCTGTTTCATGGATTCTTCTTTCCTATATTGGTCATTCTTATTTCCATTATTGTTCTAAGATCATCCAGTCTTTTATCTATGTGTTCTCTAGTACTTTTATTTTAAGCATCATTTATTTCTGTACCTGAGAGTTTATTTCTTCTATAGGCCTTTTCACTTCTTTTATTTGCTTCAGTTGCTATCATTTCAGAAATTTCCGGGTTTTATTTCCAATATAATCTATTTTATTGAGTTATGTGCTTCTTTTTGGTAATCTGGGGCTTGGAATTGCATTCTGCTTTTGTATCTTCTCATTTTATTTTTAATTTTTATTTTGCTTCCTATATTGGTACTTGTCAATTTCTTATGACGTACAGCTTTTGCTAGTATTGTGAGGTTTCTTAAAAAGGATGTTTGTTCCTCAGGTACATCTTTCATATGCAGCTGGTTCTTTATAGCTATCCCATAACTGTACCTTTCCAATTTATAAAGGATGTAACATTACTATTTGGCTCAGGTCCCAATCATTTGGTAATGGGTTGTAGTGGTGATTATGACCCCGTACAATCATAGTATTATCATACAGTGGAGAACAACAACAGTTCATAACATGCAAGACATCATAGCTAGGTAGTACAGTTAGCAGTAACAACAGTTTCATGGACAATTTAATGAACTGATAAACTATGGGAACCATCACACTGTTGATCTTGGCCTCTTTGTGTGAGGCTAGGACTATTCTGTTTCTAGAGATCACCAGAGTCCTGGCTGGCTACTTGCTGCTGCTTCAGACATATCCACATTGCTGATCTCACCAATTACTTTGCCTTCAATGGTGTGTGTATTCCTATGTGCCTGGGACCCATCTTTTGTTTTGGGTCTTGGGTCTTAAGATTCTGGTCAGTTCATCTGCCCAAAGTGTGTAACCTCACACTTTTTTTTTGCAGATCCCGCTGGTCTTAGTTACTTTTTACTTGTAAATTGGACAAATACCCAACAATCAAAAGGAAGTAAGGAAAGGTATATTTAGCTCACAGTTACTGGAGGTTTCAGTCCATACTCAGCTGGATCCAAGGCAGAGAGATGCACATGACAGAGAGCAGCAGTTCATGGTGGTGGAACAGCGACAATGACAACAGAGGCAACAGATCAATCAGGGCAAGAGAGAAACAGCGCAAGTCTGTCTTTCTTTGTCAGTCTCTCAGCCTTAGCCTATCCACCTCAGACCACACCTATAATTCCCAGAAGTATTCAGACGCATAATCCCATCAGTACTAAAACACATAATCCCAGTGGATCATGGATCAAGTCTCAAACTCTAGAAGTCCCTACCTCATTATTGCATGAGGCTTTGTGGGGAAAACTAGATATAAACCATAACATTCCGCCCCTGAAACCCCAAAGTCCCATGTAAATCCCTTTGTGCAAAAGACATTTTAGTCCATCTGGAAGAGTTGCCAAAGTCCCCACAGTTTCAGCATTGCTGGAAAGTCCATGTCCCAATTCTCCTCCAATATCCAAGGCAAACTCAACTGTGAGCCCCTGTACAATAGAAAAGTTAAACATATCCAACATCAAAAGGCACAAGATAAACATTAACATTACAAGAGTTGCAAACAACAGGGGAGTACAAAACACTGGGACCAACACATGTCCAAAGCCCAGCAGTGTAAACATTAAATCGCGTAGTCCCAACTGGAGAATCCAAACGAGTCTGCACTGAGTTGTGGGCTCCACGAAGCTCTGTCCCTAATGCACTCTTGGTAGTTTCCATAGCTTCCCTTTTAGGCCGGCTTTGCTCCCTCTTGGCATCATCCATGTTCCTGGTTTTCCAAACTTCTGGGATTTCTACTGAATAGGCTTCTCACTCTCTGCTTCACACACTGCTGCCCTTTCAGGGGCACACTGCCTGGCCTCCCAGGACTTCTTCTGAAATCAGGATGGAAGCCTTCTTAAGCTAAAAACTTGTGCATTCAGAATGTGCCCAAAACCTATGTCATGTGCATGATGACAAGGTCTTCTGCCAGTTGGACCAGTAGTCAGGCTTCCTTCTCTCTCGGCTATAGGGATGGAGTGCTTGAGTTAATGAACACTCTGACCTTGATTCTGAGGAACAAATTCTCTATGCTGGCACCATTTTGGAACCTGGTTTGGCCACTGCCTCCATTCTGGTCTGGATCTCTGTGGCCTTTTTTCTTAAGGCAACGCCTCTCCTTTACAATTTTGAGGCTGCAAAGTGTGAAAACTGGCTGCCTCTCCTGTTGCCCTCAGGCCATTTTTTAAATTCTCTGGTTCCTTCCCAGCAATAGAGATCCTCTTAGCTCCATCTTTACAGTCCAAAGATTTCCTGGTGTTTCCTTTCTGGCCAGACTCACATTTTGAATCATCCTGCTTGACTCTTTGCTCTTCATTCTCAACATAAATCTGGCTAAAAGCCTCCAATAACAACCATGCCAACACCCCAATAATTCACTGCTTTGTAATACCTCTTGAAAGATTAATCAGTTCACCATGCTTAATCTCAGTCTTAGGCAAAATATCTGGGCACAAGCAAAATTCTGACAGACTTTCAGCCAATCCATACCACAAATCATCTGGAGTCTAATCACCAATGCTGTCCTTTTTCTCAACAGAAACCTCAATCTGATCTTTACAGGCCAGTCTTCTGCCAGTCTTCTGGTCTGAGTTCTGACCAGGATCTCCTCTACAGAACAGCTGAAGCCTTTCCAGCTCTTCGCATGTAGAAGACCTCTCCAAATATTTGCTATCTCTGCTCATAAGCCATTCTTTATACCCAGGCTTCAAGCCAGTCTTCTGGTCTGAGTTCTGAGCAGAATCTCCCAAACAGAACAACCAAAGCTGTTGCACTGCTTTTCTTGTAGCCAACATCTCTGAACCTTTCCTATCTCATCCTGTAAACTCTACTCAAAAGCTTGTAATCAACATGGTCAGGTTAGTCACAACAACGACCCCACTTCTCTGGTACGAAATTCTGTCTTAGTTACTGTTTACTTGTTGCTGGGACAAATACCCGACAATCAAAATGAAGGAAGGAAAGGTTTATTTAGCTCACAGTTACTGGAGGTTTCAGTCCATATTCGGCTGGATCTAAGATAGAGGGGCACATGGCAGAGAGCAGCAGTTCATAGCAGTGGAACAGCAACAATGGCAACAGAGACAAAGGACCAATCAGGGCAGCAGAACAACAGCACAATTCTGTCTCTCTGTCTCTCTTTATTAGGCTCTCTGC
>PVJA010030436.1:0-25809 GCA_004027025.1 Myocastor coypus | reverse complement strand
TTTAATTGTTTGATCAATCTTATATACCTATATGTATTAATCTAAACTGATCTGATGATGAAAATATGTAATATAACCATTGTTAAATTTAAAAAATAAAAAAATTGAAAAAAAAAACAACCAAAAAAAAAAAGCTACTAGCTTGACAGTCAGAGGGGCCACTTCTACCTCCTCTTTTGATGTTCTCAGAGTTGTGTTTATACTGGGCATGAAAAATGCCACTAAATGTAATTATATATGAGAATTTATGTTATAACCTCCCAGTCTCATAGGTGTAGTCTTGGTTCATTTCTACTGCTACAACAAAATGCCTTGAATTGGATAGTTTATAAATAACAGAAATTAATTGCCTAGAGTTCTGGTGGCTGTGAAGTCCAAAATCTAGGCACCAGAAGATTCAGTGTCTGAGGACCTACTCTTTTCTTAAAACACAGTGCCTTATTGAATTCTTGGATGGGCAAAGGGGATAACTTAAGCTTCTTTTAGAAGTAATTATATCTTCACACTGTCACCATAGTGTCAACATACGAATGGGGGGGGAGCATGAGCACGCAGATAGCAGGCAGGGTTTCCAAATCGGTTCCATAACAGAACTTTCACGACAGCATTCTCCGTTTTGCTGGCCTGCTTCTGGCTGACATGATACATGTAAGGGAAATCCCATTATGAAGACTCTTCATTATATAATCTGATCTTTGGTGGAAAAGTATGGGTTTGCAATAGCATGATGGCATAAATCAAAAAGTGATTGAGCTGATGATGGCAATATAATGAGGGGGAAACAAAATATGTCTCTGGAACATAACATGTTTTATGATAACAAATTGCTATTAATTTAGTGTGAATAACATGTCACTAGAAAACTGCTTAGACCCTGTGAGAAACAGTGACAAAATCAGACTTGGAGTTGGCCTTTTAAATGCAAGCAAATACAGCAACAGGGATGGAAGTTCTGACTGAGGGCCATTCCATGGATTTCTCCTTGCTAAGGCTCTTCTGTTTACCACTACAGTCCTTACACTGGAACATAAGCCCATTAAATAATCACCCAGTGACAGGGACAGAAGCAGATCAATAGCCACAGGATGAGCCATCTTATTTGCCCAGTCAAGGACACCTTGTCCATAGCAGATGCTCTCTGGTGGGCATTCACATGAGTATGTTCACACTCTGTATTCTTTTTTAGAGATAGCACATACTCAAATCATGATACTTTGTCATCAGTCTTTCAGTCATTTCTTTTACCACCTTGCCTATCAGACAACCTGTTTGAGATAGTCAAGGCAGAACTTATATAAACTCATACACTTATATGTAAACTCATTTTTTTTTTCTAAGCAAAGTGGATAATCACTTGCTTAAAACTGTGTCCACTGGAAAGATTTGTCTTCAGCATTGTCTTTCAGGGTGATTTGCATAAAAACCACCAGTCCTGTTGTACCGTCTCAGATTCTCTTCCATCCCTCTTTTACTCTCTTAGCATGTCAGAAGTGCTGGGTCAGATATACACAGATTTGGATGAAACACATTGCACGGCATTGGTTCCAGACTTCTAAGCCGCCATTATGGGCCAAATGATATCATCACAAAGTACAGGAAGTAAATGCTTAATTTTGGATGCCGACTAGATTGAGGATGCCTAGAGAATGGGTAAGGAATAGCTTTCATGTGTCTGAGAGTGTTTCCAGAGAAGACTGGTGTGCAGGCCAGTGAACCAAGTGGGAAAGATGTGTCCTGAGCGACATTCAATAGGCTGCGAGCTTGGATGGGTGAGCAAGCAGAAGCGAGGACCTCCTCTTGCTTGTGATCTCTCTCTCCTTGTGGCACATTTCTCCACTGCTATAGCCATGGGCACAAAACTTCATGATCTTTAGCCTTTGGATATGGGCTTGCATCCGGTGTCTCTCAGGGGTTGAGTGGGGAGCTCTAGTCCAGATTAGGGTTGCACCACTGGATTCTGTCTTGTGCTGAGGCTTTGGGGGTTCAGACTGAGCTCCCCTTGTTTCCCTGGCTCTCCAGCCTGAGGATGGTCATCATGGGACTCCTCAGCTCTGTGACTGTGTGAGCTAATTTAATGAATACCCTGATATAATTATGCATGTGTTCTACTGATCCATTTCTGTGGAAAAGCCTGACTTAACATAAAGGGTTAGCTCTCCCTGGGATGAGCATTGGCCAGTGAGATGCGATTTTGCCTTCCTGCATTCTGTGGAATCCTTCAGGGTGTCTTTTATTCTCACAGTTCTTCCGACTATGAGCCTGCTACTGGCTGGGGGATGGGCTCTGTCTGACACTGTGGACAGTGCACAGAAATTCACCAGGGCCTCCAGATGTAGTCAAGGGAAGATAAGACTAGCAGAAGCCAATCATAGCAGGGGAAAGTAATCAGTTGGGGAAAAGGGGCCTGAGGAAAACAAGAGAGGCAAACTGATGCGATGCTCTGCTACACTGCCTAGGGAAGCAGAGCTACCTTTCCTGGCTAATTTCCAGATGGGTCACAAAATATTTAATAAAGGAATGCCAATGCTTCACAGATTATTAGATAATGTCTGTTTTAAAGTAGAATAGGGCTGAGAAACTGTCATAGATCAGAGGAGTCTTAGCTAAGTGTAATGGGATACAGTGGATTGGATCCTGGAACAGGAAAAGGATTAGTGGAACAACTTGGTGAGCTACAAACAAAGTCTGAACTTGGTAAACAGTACTGTATCAATGTTGACCTCTCTGTTTTGACACTATGGTTATATGAGATGTGACATTAAAGGAAACTGGGTAGAGGATATATAGAAACTCTGTGTTGGCAACTTCTCTGTGCACTTGAAATTATTTTCAAAATAAAATGTTTATTAAAACTCCATGTTTTGAAAGGTTTAGTTTTTAATTTTTCTTTTTCTTTAAAACAATAATTAAGAAGTAGTAAAACTCCCCAGCAAGCTGTCACTGTGGGTTGCTGGGGAAGGTTAGTATGACATGTTAGATGGGTTAGCAAAGCCAGCCTTTAATTTCCTGTTGGGAAAAGGCTTAAGGAAATAATTTTCTCATTACCACATAGTTAATAAGTGACAAATCCATAAACAGATCACAGCTTTTCCACTACATCATGCTTTACACATGATTTCCCAGGGTATTAGAGAGAGAGAGAGAGAGAGAGAGAGAGAGAGAGAGAGAGAGAGAGAGAGAGAGAGAACTTATTTCATTAGTATAGGCTTATTTTGAATCATTCTTGATCTCTATATATAACTATAAATTCAGGTAGAGACTCTGTTTTTTCCTCTTTAACTTATTTCCCATATTCACATATATCTCTTTCCTGATAGCTCTGTCTGATACCTCTTTGGCAAAATTAGTAAGAGCCTGCAGTCATTCTTTCTAAAGGCAGAAATTCCTCACAGCTTCTATATCCCCAGGACAGAGTGTGCTCAGGGTTCTAGTTGTTTTCTTGTACCTCACCGCCCCACCTGCCTCTTCGGTCACTGTCTAATTCATAGGTGTCACTCTTTGGCAAGAGTAGGCACTCTGTGTAGGTTGTCTTCTTGGCCCCCTGCTGGTCCAAGTCACCAGAATACACTGCCTGATGTTTTCTCCTGAGTCCCAGAGCTGTCTGCCCCAGAACTCAGGGGGCTCTGGAAGTTTTAGCTTTGTAAATATCACAGATTTGTACTTGGGTCCCAGCAGACCTGTTATTTCTCAACCTTCACCAGGAAGATTATAAAGTACTGGCCTTTACTGACACTGCAAGAAATGCTTTTCACGGAGGAACGGATGACAGGCGCCACAAGATCTGCAGCTGCGGTGAGTGCAGGGATGAGGCTATTAAAGCTGGGTCTGGCCTGAGGGCACTGCCCGGTCACCAAGGCCACGCAACAGCATTTCTGTCCATGTGAAAAACTGAATGGCATTTGCTTCAGCGGCTTCCCTCGTTGCCTTCTTGGGAGGCAAGAGTTGCCATAAGGCCTTCTTCTTATAATGGATCCTTCTATTATAATAAACGTCAGCAGAGCTCTTCTTACAGTATATTCCTTTTCCTTGATTCATTATTCTTTATTGGTCTGGGTCAGGGGACATGATCACCTTACCATGAATGGAAACACTGCTCCTCTGCAGTTCTTAACCAGCTGGTCAAGTCTGAGAGAAACAATCCGTAGGCCATGTCCAGGGTCATGCACAGTGACTATTGCTAATATAGGCAGAATCTGATAGGAACGCTACGTTATGGGATGAGTCAGAGACAAGCTAGAACACTGGTTCTGCCTCATCTGGGGTCTGATTCCTTGACTAAACATCCTCCTCGACAGCATATTCACATTAAACTGGCAGGGGCAGTGGGGAGTTCATCTCCTCCCAAACTAACTCAGACTGAGGCGGCTGTCAGCTGTGTAACAAGTGACCACAGTTGACACGTAGGATTTCTGGATGAACGCATTGACCCGCACTAAAACTCAGGGATAGAGGGATTCTTATCACTTCCTTCTTACAAATTAGAATAAGTAGGATGTAAAAGGATTGAGGAATTTGCTCAGTCTTACAGATAAAGGGTAGTCAAGTCAGGATTCAAACCCAGATGGGCCGGGCCTAGACCACCTTCTTTCAGCCCTGCACTGCTTTCCCAGGATTCAGTACATGCAGTGCGCCAATCTGTCCTAACCAAGAAACACCGGTGAGATGGATGCTTTTACCACATGTGGTTGAAGACACTCAAAGTGCTCTTAAAGACATCCAAGTAAGTTAGGTCACAACTGGGACCTGCTCAGATACTTTTAGATTTATGTGTTTTAATCCTGGAGGGAAGAGTACATAGACCAAGGTCTAGATATTCATAGGTGCCTGTGATTTACCCCAAAATGCCTATTCTTCCTCTATACTACTTAAGCTCAATAATATTCCTGTCCATTCTAGTCCTTTGTTTTTATTAAAACTCTAATGAAGGAGTTTTATTGCCAACTTTTAAAATAAGCTTCCCTTGTATGGGTAGTTTGAGGGGGATCTTTTGCTTAAGATATTTAAAGAGGTTAAATAAAGGTCCTAATAGGAAAAAGACTGATAGGATCAGATTAAATAATCATGAATTTTTTTATACGGATCCAAAATTCATGGACAAAATAAAACTTTATGAGATATTTCAGTTTTGTTCTCTCTCTCTAAGACAAGGTCTTTCTATGCAGTTCAGGGTGCCTTTGAACTCATTATATAGTTCAGGCTGGCCTTGAACTTGAAGCTAACCTCCTGCCTCAACCTTCTGAGTGCTGGGATTGCAGGTGTGCGCCTGCACAGCTGCATATTCTTTCAAATGATCCCAGTGAAATTTCACTGACAACTTTTAACTAAGTTTGTGCAAATACTCAGCAGTGGCATTGAGTATCCCTCAGTTTATAAGTGCCTGGAAGGAGGAGGTGTGGAGAATGGAACACCTCCCCCAGCACATCCTGCGTTCATCTCTACAACATAATACCATAGCCTGTGGTATTATGTGATAGAAGGGATCTGAGTTATAACAGGGGAGCTGGAGATCCTGAAGATAGTCTATGGTTTTCTGGCTACAGGTACCTGGCCTGGACAGCCTTATGCTAGTCTTATTTTGGAGTGGAGCAGTATTAGACCTAGTTTTAGCTAAAGGACATCAAAGGCACAGGCACAGAGAAAGCATGGGTTCCTCACTCCTGTTACGCTTTACTAGGCTAGGGCTGCAGCGTCAGGGCCTATATTTCTGTAACTTTTCCTCTGGCTCTAGGACTCAGCTGGCAAAGCCAGAGGCTTAAAGCTTCATTTTCCCTTGAGTGCTAGAGACAGATGCTGGGTTGTCATAGAAACCTTCCTGTTGGACGAAGGTCTTCAGCCTTCTTCATGTTGGGTAATAATTTCTCTTTTAAAGTTTTATCTTATTTTTTATCTTTACTTTTTAAAGAATACAAAGCAGCAAAAAAAGAAATGATACAAAATTTCGTTAAACAATGTAATAGGCATTCGACAATGGTTGTTGTATTGCATAATGTTGTCTTCAGATTAGTGGTTTGGGTTATCAGATAGAAACCTGCAAAACTGGTAAGAAAAAAGTTATAAGAGATTGAAAAGAAGAAAGATAAATAATGCATTGAAAATTTAACCACTAATTCCTCCTTTTAATAGATTAGCAAAAATCAGCAGTACCATTATCCAAGCTGGCCTGCATAAATACATGGATATATCTTTCCCCTTTCTTTTTTTTGTCCTTTTCCTCATCCAAATTGGGTAATTTCTTTTAAGAACTTATAGTTCAGCTTTGGGGCTACATTTTAAACAAACAAACATAAATAAACAAACAATGAAATGACAGTCTTTGCACTATTTACAGTCTTTTGAAACCTGGTTGAGTAGTCTTGTAGGAAGACGGGGAGTAATTTTTCCCACCTCCTCAAATGAGTCTGCACTGTGTTTGCTCCACCATCCATCCATCCATGTATCCCTCCCTCCCTCCCTCCCTCCCTCCCTCCCTCCCTCCCTCCGTCCCTCTATCCATCCATCCATCCATCCATCCATCATTTTTCTCCACTTTTCACTCCCACATACAGTTTTATCAAGTTTCTTGGTGGTTCTCACAGGACATTATTGCTCTGAGGAGAAAGTGCTCTGCAATCCGTGACTGCAGGTCGTTGACACAGTAGGCAGCACAGGGTGGCCCTGAACATGTGGGCTGCTGATTTTCATAGGACTGTCCTATGGGTACTGTCCAGGGTTGATGCTCATAAATGGTCAAAGATGAGGAAGGATGGTGTAGAAGGAGATTCTGTAGGCACACCCTCCCATGTCATCCTCTTTAGGAATGTTTTCAGCATTAATACTGTTAAAGAGCATCTAAGAGAAAGATGCAGCATTATGTAGTGCTTGAGAGTGTGGGCTCTAGAACCAGGCTGCCAGGATTTGTGCTCTGACTCTTTCGCTTTCTAGCTCCAGGACCTTGGGCCAGTTATACCATGGCTGGGTGCCTCAGCTTTCCCATATGCAAGGTGGAAATAATTGTACCCACCTCATAAGGCAGTAAATTTTCAATACATTGAAGGCACTTTAGTGTTTATGGGCAGGCAGTATTTGAAAGCCGTTACACATATTATTATTTGGTTTTTATAATCAACAAGAGTGAGATAGTATTTAAAAATTTAGAAATGAGAGTGGGGAAGAACAGACAGAGGCATGAAGTATGGGATTTAATGGAGTCTCCTCTACTTCTTTCCTCCCCTCTCCTCATCTTTCTTTCCCTCCCCTTCCCTGCCTGTTTCCTCTCCTCTCTCTTTACCCTCTCTCTCTCTCTGTGTGTGTGTGTGTGTGTGTGTGTGTGTGTGTGTGTCTGTCTGAATAGAACCTGGGTCCTGAGGGTGTTTACTCACTGAGCTATATTGCCAGCCCTCGTTTTATTTAAATTTGAAAGGCAAGGTCTTGCTAAGTTGCTCAAACTGGCCTCAAACTTGAGATCTTCTTGCCTGAGAGTTGTGAGTGGCTGGAATTACAGGCATGGACCACTACATCTGGCTTTCCATTTTTTGGAGAGAAGAGGTGCCGTACTGGGAATTGAACTCCAAGCTTTTAGACTGAACTATGTTGCTAGCTCCTTCTAACTTGAAACAAAGTCTCGCCAAATTGAAAAATGCCCAGGCTCAGCTCAAACTTGTTTTCATTTTGCCTTTTTTAATTTTTATATTTTCAGACAGGGTTTGCTAAATGGCTAAGCTTCCCAGGCTGTGCTCAGACTTGTGGTTCTCTTACCTCAGCCTTCCAGAGTTCTGTAATTACAGACATGTAATATCACACCTGGCTTCTACATTTTTGTTTCATTTGCAGAAATTTAAAACAGATTTTTATTAAGAGCCGGGCGTGGTGGTTCATGCCTGTAATCCCAGCGCTTGGAAGGCTGAGGCAGGAGGATCAGGGCGAGTTTGAGACCAGCCTGGGCTACAAAAGTGAGCTCAAGGCCAGCCTGAACTGCATAGTGAGACCCTATCTTAAAAATCCAAAACAAACAAACAAAGAACCCCTCCCCAAAGCCCAAAAAACAAAAAACCAGATTTTTATTAGTACATATTTGTAGTAATGTTTACATCCCTTGTGTGAAGTCGGCACATACACATAATCTTAATTTCTTTTGTTGTTCCCTTTCCCTTCTCTTCCTTGCCCCTCCATCCTGCTTTATTTTCTTTTTAAGTGTGTTTAGGGCAGGGTGCACAGGGTCTCATTACACAGATTGGACTCATAGTGATTCTCCTGTTTTCAGCCTCCCAAGCACCACCACGCCCAGTCTCAATGGTCATTTCAGCATGCCCCGGAGGCCATGGTCCACCAGGGATCGAACCCTGGCCGCTGCACTCTGCCTAAGCAGGCACTTTAATCCACTAAGCTGTCTGTCTGGCCCTCCATCCATCTCTTGCTTCCCTTACTCTCCTCCTCCTCCCCTTCCCCTCCTGTCCCTTCCCTCACCCATCTTCTGCCCCTCCTTTCCCTTCCCTTTCTTCTCCCTCCTTTGTCCCCCTCCCTTCTCTTCCTCCTCCTCCTCTTTCTTCTTTTGCAAATATTTGCAATACATATTCTTAATGTGGCCACCGACAGGATTTCTCATCCTTCAGACTTTATTTTCTCATCTGTAGAAAGGAAAAAATGCCACCCCGTGCTTGTGGGGGAAGGGCGATTTCATGAGGCGCTGACTGAAATCCTAAGGGAGTGTCTGGTCACCATGATAGCTTGATAAATACCTACTGTGTGCTAAGTGGTTTGTAGTCTTTCCCATGTTCACAGCCACTCTGTCAGTCAGTATTACTGTATTTTATTCCATGAAGAGACAGGTTTATGGTGAATTTCCTTGTCATTCCTGCAGCACTGGAGCAGCAGTGGGAGGGTTCTTGGATCAGACCCTGCTGCATTCCTGGGTCTGGGTGCAGCTGGGATGGAGACAGTTAACTTCACCACTGCCTGCAGGGCTGGAGCCATGGCCTGCGCACAGATGCTGGAAACACTGGGATGATGGAAGTGCAGGGGTCTGGAGGCTGCTCCTCTTAGTGGATGAACTTGCTTCTCTCCAAAATCTCTGTAGCTGCTTTAACGGAGATGAAGTGGAGGGGAAAGACCCAAAAACCAGCCTTGGGCCAGGATCAGTTAACCATGAGGCGCCAAGAGCCCCACGGACCCTTTTTCCTTGTACATTACTTGAGTAACCTTTCTCTTTAGGCTGACTAGGGATTTAAATCCTGGTTCTACCCCTGGCTTCTTGGGAATAGAGCCTGAGAGGTCCTTTGACTCTTTCAGTGCTGATTCAATATCAGAAATTTGAAAGATATGCCACAGGGTTCGGGGCTGAAGTAAAGTTATATGTGTGAAGTGGATGCAACTCTCGGATTCTTACTATTATTTAAGAAATGTTATCCAAAAGAAGTATCAGACAGCAAGGAATGGGCAGACAAAGAATTGGAAAAAAGAGGCGGGACCACAGAGACCATAACCTTACCACAGTGATGTGTGGTACATCACAATGGAACAAGGAAGAAAGGGGCCCCTGTACTGTGACAGCCCGACACACCCTGGCATAGCTACAGTTAAAACGATCAGGAACAAAAGCTGGTCTTTACGGGAATGTGAACAAACTCTTGTTCAGTGTTGGTGGGGGTGCACACTGATGTAGCTGCTTTTGAAAACTAGGGAAATCTACTATGGGTAAAGATGCATAATCTGTGATAGGGTAATTCTACTAGGCGTACCCTCAACAGAAAAGCACACATGTGTTCACAGAAGACGCGTTAGAGTATCCCTGGCAGCATTGCTTATGTTAGCTCTGAACTTAACTATTGAAATGTCTATCAACAGTAGAAAAGAGAAATGTATTCTGATAGGGTCTCACAGTAGGAAAATTACTAGCAATGGGAATGAACCAGTTATGCAGCACTGTGGATGTGTTTCATGATTATAATTACATAAACTTCAAGATTAGGCAAAATTAATCACATTGAAAGTTAGGATATTGGCGACTGGCTGGCAGAGGTCACAAGCAGCTTTGGGAGCTGATAATATTCTGTTTGTTGATCTAGACTTTTCCATGTATATGCTATACTCCAATAAAATAATTTTGAAATAATAAAAATGTTAAACTTTATAAGTTGAAAGATGTCATGAGAGAATTTATAATGTTAATGGGAAAGGAGACTAAAAATATCAGTGACATAGGGTGGGCAAGCTCTTTCCTCTTTTGGATGCAATAGAAAGATTTTGCTCAGATTTGGTCCTGTGTGTATCAAAGCATCATTGTTGATCATTTTTTCTTTATACGTACATACTAATTTAAATGTTCATACTTATATTTTCATAGATTTTTGATAATAATTCTAATTAAAGTTTGGAAGATAAATCATAACACAGGAATCCTGAAGAAATTCGGACAGTGAAGTTTTTTAATATCCAGGAAAATAATGCAACGAGATTAGTTTCATTGCTATCTGAGGGGAAGAGGCAGTTTAAAAATTGTTGATTTGGAGAATATGGTACAGAATGCAAGGACACACAAAGTTTTTTTGGGGGAGTGGTACTTTATGGAGAGGAAAAGGTGAAGGGAGGCATTAGCTATCAGGTCCTGGGCAGAGAGCTTTGGGGAGAGGGCAAGAACTAGATTCTGGGGATCTGTAGGACATTCAGTCTTAGAAGCTAACAACTATGAGGAGAGAAGTTGAGAATGCATAGGGTGCAAGTGTTTCGTAAGGCTATGAGAGGAGAGGGGCCCAGGAAAGGCCATCCGGGCTCTTTGCTATACTATTATTAACCCCGGGGTTCCGGAAGCTCATGCTGTCTCTCCATAGGATGTCCTTCCACAGTCAAAGTCAGCCTTCTGTCTGCAGCTGAGGCAGTGGGCCCTCTCACAACAGCTTTAGAGTAAGAGGGCTGAGAAAGATATTTAAGAGGAACTTTCCTTTTGAGTCCATGGCCACAGGCCTGTTTTGAAGGCAGGATCAGAATCAAATTCACAAGCTGGAAGCAGCTATTGAGGTGAAGGCAAGTTTGGGAAAGAAAGATCAACAAAATTTAATGCATCTGGTAAGCTATCCTCAATCCAGACTTAGCATTGTGGGTCATGACTTCTGTGAGGATGTGTGCATCTGTTGTGTCGGCAAGAATGATCTCGCTTTTTTTCTTATGGCTGGCTCAGCCTGCCCTGGGGGTGGGGTTGGCACAGCACATGGTGCCAGGGATCGAACCATGGTCCCCGCAGTTGCCTAAGCTTGCCTAAGCAGGCACTTTAGACCACTGAGCCATCTTGCCAGCCAGAATTAGCCTTGAAGAAACCTTAATAACTGCTTTAAGCTGACTTATCTTTTCAGTAGAAAAATTTCTCATCACCTTTAAAGAAGTTATTTTGATGAGTATGTTTTACATTAAAATACCGGGCTGGCAGGATAGCTCAGCAGACTGAGTGCCTGCTTGTGCACATGTGGGGACCAGGCTGGACCCTGGGCACCACCTGCTGCACTGGTCCTACCCCTGGGTGTGCTGAGCCGGGCATGGTGTCGCACAGCTGAAATCCCAGGTCTGGGGAGGCCGAGAACAGGAGGATCACTAGGGGTCTGTGCTGCGTAGTGAGACCTTACACCACATACATAAAATAAATACATAAAATAAAATATCACACGGTACTCCAAAGATCTATGCAATTATTAATAACAATCAAAATTTATATCTGAGTTTGGTGGTGCCCACCTATAATCTCAGTACTTAGGAGGCTGAGGCAGGAGGATTTTGAGTTTGAGTACAACCTTAGCTACATGATAAGTGTCAGACTCTGTCTCAGCATTAAAAAAAGTTTAAGGAGATGGAAATTTTAACTACTGTGATTTGATCATTAGCTCATGACACACTCTATAGTTGAATTATTATATGACATGTAATAAATTTATGTAATTAAAAATGAAATAAAAAGCTTATTTTAGAAAAGGAATACAGAAAATATTGGCTTTATAACAGCACCCGAAGACTAAGTAACCAGTCTCCTAACAGGATATTTCTGAAAAAAGATTACACATTTTAATGTGTTCTTTTAAATCTACTTGTTAACAAATATTAGATGGAAATCCATTTCTAAAAATAGAAATGGAGCCTAAAGATTTTGTTCCAAACATTGTTTTAAATTTCTATGGAAAATTATTTATTTCTTCAGTATTTAGCTGGAGAACACACTCTGGGGAGAAGGCTTTTAAAGTTTAGCTGAAGTGAAAAAAGGAAGTTGTTTAGGGCTACACTCTTAGTGTCTAATGATAGTGTCTAACTATAGGCAATAAATAGAGATTGGCTCAACTCAGAAAATGTATTCAGTAGTACCTTATGGATAAATTCTTTCAGAGAAAGAAAGTCAAATTATCCAGGAGCTTCTAGGGATAATGGGCTTAGTATCCTGGCCTAGGAAGGAAGTATGAGTCACTGCCACTCCACCCCTTGGAGGGACTTCATAAAGGATCCCAGATGAATGAACACCTCTTATTCCTAGGGTGGACAGCTCCTTCCCAGAATCACTATGGTTTTCTGCAACGCCAGCACTTCTTCTCACTCAGTCTTCCTCCTCACTGGCTTTCCGGGCCTAGAAGCCTCTCAGCACTGGGTCTCCATCCCCATCAACCTCATCTGTGCTGTTTCCATCGTGGGGAACAGCATCATCCTCTTCGTGATTCGCACAGACCCAGTCTTACACGAACCCATGTATATCTTCCTGTCCATGTTGGCTGCTTCGGACTTGGGGCTCTGCGCCTCCACCTTCCCCACCATGGTGCAGCTCTTCTGGCTGGGAGCTCGGGAGCTGTCCTTTGATCTCTGTGCAGCACAGATGTTTTTCATCCATGCTTTCACCTACGTGGAGTCTGGTGTGCTGTTGGCTATGGCCTTTGATCGTTTTATTGCCATCCGGGACCCTTTACATTACGCCACAATCCTTCCCCTCTCAGCTGTGGCAAAGGTGGGGGCTGCCATTGTGGTTAGGGCTGTTCTGCTCAACCTTCCAGGACCCATCCTCCTGCAGAACCTGCTTTTCCCCCATGTCAGTGAGCTCTCTCATTGCTACTGCCTGCACTGCGACCTTGTGGGACTGGCCTGCTCAGACATCCAGATCAACAGCTTGGTTGGCCTGGTGTCCATCCTCTTCTCGCTGGGCCTTGACTCCTCTCTCATCATGCTCTCCTACGCCCTGATCCTACGGACTGTGCTGGGTATTGCATCACCTGGGGAACGGCTCAAGGCACTCAACACATGCGTCTCACACCTCTGCATTGTGCTCATCTTTTTTTTGCCCAAACTTGGGCTGTCTGTGCTGCACCGAGTGGAGAAGCACAGCTACCCTGCTCTGGCAGTGCTCATGGCCAACCTGCACTTCTTGGTCCCGCCCCTCATGAACCCCATTGTGTACTGTATCAAATCTAAGCAGATCCGCCAGGGCTTCCTAAAGCGTTTCCAGCAGAAGAGGGTTGATGTTTCCTAGTGTCGGAGTTCTTTTCTGGTTCTTGTCTCAGCTTAAGAAGTCTAAACTTGTAATCCTAAAACCACGTTATTGGAATTCCATCAAGTTAATTCCAGTCTCCCACTCCCAGCACAACCTACAGCAATAACAAAGACACTAAGACATATATATATTATATTATATAATTATATTATAATTATATAATTATATTATTATTATATTATTATTGGGGAGCCAAGGAGCCCTCAGTCCAGCCATGAAGATGGCTTTCTGGAACCAAGAGAGGGATCCAGGGCTGTACTTGGATTTTATATACTGGAGAAGGGGGTTTGTGAAGGGGAATTGTGGGAAGAAGGTGAGCACTGTGAGCTGGGCCAGGTAGGAGGCCTGCATTTACCTCCACCATATTTAGAGATTATATGTAGAGGAAGTAATTTGTATTATGTTATTGAGATAGTATCTAGTATTTGGGGAGTCTGCTGCTTCAGCTCTGATGTGTAATCGTTCAAGCCCCAGGAAGTCATAACCTCTGTTGAGGCTCGATCCCAGCTGACACCATGGAGCACTGGCTCTTTGTCCTGTTATCAGGGAAACACGTGTACCATCTTTAAAAATTACCACCAGCACCTTGGCTAGACCAATACACACTGCTTAAGGCCAACTGAGAGGATAATGAGAAGTCTTAGTCAGCTCTGTACATTTCAATATGAGGGAATAAGGTCAGGCTCAGTCAAAATGGAGGCAGTTGCTCTTCTTTCAAGGAGAGCTGCTCAGGCGGTCCTCCACACCTAGAACAGAAGGACCTGGTTCTACATGACTGCAGGGCTACCTGGACTCTGGGATTCAGTGAAAATGAGAACTTTGTGGGATCCTATCAACCTCTATTATCATATAGAGTTTTGGAGGCTGAACACATCAAAGTAGCATGTTAATAGTCCTCTTATTGTTTTATCTTATTATAGAAGAAATATTTCAGAATCATATATATCATGGCATCTCCTTACATAGGGGACTTAGCCACACTGATAAGATGCATGTATATCTATCTGTACAAGTGTCCCTCTCCTTTTCCACTCTGTATTTTTCTCATTTAATTTTTAAGCCTAAAGTACTCTAATAAGATAGATTCACTTTACTATCAGCCACTTTTCTCCCAAATTTTATATTAGTCAGCTTCTATACCAAGAAACATAAAAGGGAGATGGATGATGGGAAAACATATTACAACACTGCATGTTGAATTTATTTATCACTTATTTGAGACTAAAAAAATAGTTTTCTTGGGGCTGGGAGATAGCTCTGTGGCACAAGTGCCTGCCTGACAAGTGCAAGGTCTTGAGTTCAAACCCTGGTCCCACAAAAAACAAAACAAAACAAAACAAAACAAAACAAAACAAAACAAAAAAACAAAACAAAACAAAACAAAAAAACCAGTTTCCTTTTGATTCTGTCATGCATGTCTCTGCATTGAGATAGGGAGAAGGTTTGGTATTGTCAAATCTGAGGAGGCTGCTTGGTATAGCTTCTGGATGTTATTGATTTCTTGGATATCAATAGAAAGAGTGGAAGAGAGCAAATTGGTCAAGCAATGGCTGTGACTCATCTAGCTGACACTGACAAAAGATCCACAAGGTGCTGTACATGGTTCCAGGATAACTCCTGAGGGGATTTGACTGACCTTATCAGATAGTAAAAGTTACACTTTTAGTTATATAGGCCTTGCTTTAACTTAGTCTTAACTATCCAACAGAAAAGTGTAACCATGATCTATAAAAAATAAAGCCATATTAACATGCTGAGCTGTAAAAGGCTCAGGCCAACAACTTTGGACAATTGTCAGTTAAGCTGGTAACTCACTACTATTATGGACTATTGGGCTACGTTGGGTTATTTTGCTGAATTCAAGCACCTATAGTATTCGGACAGGCAACAAGTATGAAAAGGCCCTTTAAAGACTTCTCCAAATACAGCTTCTCTAACAGCAATGGAACACCTACCTGTGTCAAACAAAAGAAAAAAGGGGGATATAAATGAAGGACTGTCTTGTAGGGGAAAAATATATATGTATATACAAGATAGGATAGCTAACATTGTTTAGATAAGATACCATGTCTACATCTTTTCCTCTGAATAATTACTATGAAGACAATAATATGAATATATTAATAATTGTAACTGTCTTACTAACCTGTTTTGAAACTGTTTCAATGCTATTTTATCTTTTTTCTCATTTAAATGAATAAAAAATTTAGAAAAGGAAGCACAAAAAATAGGGAAAATGTAAGTACAGGTGTATGTGTGTGTGTGTGTGTGTGTGTGTGTGTGTATGTGTATATGAATTTCTCACAAAGAATATATATGAACATATATGAGGGCTGGTGAGATAGCTCAGCAGACTAATCTCCTGATTAGGCAAATGCATGGACCAGGGTTCAGACCTGAACATTGCATACCATGCTGGCCCTACTGTTGGGATGTCCTGAGCCAGCCACCAAGACTAGGCATGGTGGCACACACCCTGCCCTCTTGTCCAGGTCCTCCCCACAGCACTTGCAGCCTGTTAATCTGTCTCTCCTTCCTACTGTCAGCTATATTATTACTTGCATCTAATTACCTTGATTTTATTCAATTTGTTGATAAAAGAGATTGGGTATATGAAAAGAAAATTAAGATATGTGAGGCACATATACCAATTCCCAATGATGAATGTGATTATTGTGTAGTATCAACATGTAATAAAAATAAAAAAACTACAATGAAAAAATAGTAAGGGTGGAACATTCACTCACTTCTAAGGCAACTGACTCGCTAGGATGAAAGCTCTGTGAGGCCAGGAAGACAGGGCTTAGCTCTAGCTCCAAAAATGGCACCTACTCTGTTGGAGCTCACTGTGTATTGTCAAGTCAGTGGTAATGAAGATGAAAGGACAAAGTTAATAGCTAATCCTCAGGAAGAAGACTGGGATATCCGAATGCCTGAGACCTTTGAAGATAATGAACAGCTAATAAACTGGAATGGAAAAGTTTAAACTGGAATGGAACAAGATAAGAAAATCAGAGACCTGAGGCCGAGGTGTGGTTCCACTATACCACATGGTCAATAAGGATGCAGCTTAGAAAGGAACCAAGCCTGTGTGGAGCTTTTATCAGTACTGCTTCCAGATTTCTAGGAGACAAAAGGGCGTCTCCTTCCATCATCACTTTTCTTGCCTTCTCGGTCCTAAAACATCTATGGAATTCCTGAAGTACTGAGATAAGGGTGTTGCTGGTGGAAAACAACTGCTGAAGAAGAAGCAGCAGCCTGACAGAGCTGTTGGAAAGTGCTGGGCCAGCAACATTTCTGACAATAGCCATATCTATGGCTATTTGGATAAGAAAAAGTTTATCGACAGTGGTCATTTCTCTATCCTTCTCATGAACAAGGATGAGGAGTTTCAAGGTGAGAAGGCAGGGAGGGGAGCTGTGAACCCTGTGAAACAGCTCTCACTGGAAAGGCTGCTTTCCCTGTGGTCACCATAATATGGATTCCAAGAAACTCAGATTCCATGGAAGATCAGCATGTAGAAGGAGGCCGCGCTGAGTCTTATGGGTCTAAAGGTCACAGAGTTCAAGAAGAACGAGGAAAAAGTCATGAGTTTAGAGTTACCATTTTGAAATATTAAAGCTTCAGTAAACTCAGTTGGATTATGCATTTTGGAAAAGGAAGCCACCTGGGAAGATAGTGTGTGCTGTATTACAGGGTTCCTCGTCAAAGCCGCAAGTTTATCTGTGACCTCACTGCCAAGAAGGCTCTGACGGGGAGCCATTATGTCCACCACTGAGGGCTACACCCAGACATCTCTCCCACCGGGATGGGCTAGGATGTCTGATATTCAGGATCACAGATGTCCTTGGACACTTCAAACAAAGACAGACAGACAGACAGACAGACAGACAGACAGACAGACAAGCAATCTTTGTGTCCGGAGCCCTGAAGGTGTATACCACATTCCTATTCATGGCACCTTTACTGTGTCCAGACAATAAAGTCTGGATATTCTAGCTCCAGTTGTGAGCTTTGCCATGTCTACCTTTTTCTACCTTTCTGTAATTGTCACAATGAGCTTGGAGAATTCTCTCAGGCCCTTCACTACAGCATGGCTGTGTTTCTGCCACAGATCCTATAGGTGCACTGACATCAACAAGTGGAGAGGATCTAGGCATATATATATATATATATATATATATATATATATATATATACACACACATATATATATATGATATTTAGCACAGGGTCTACAGGGTCTCACTATGTAGATTAGCTCATAGTGCTTCTCCTGTTTTTCAGACTCCCAAGAGCTGGAGAGGCTGTGCCAACATGCCCAGTCTCAACTGTCATCTCAGTACATCCAGGGGCTGGGTCCAGCAGGGCAAGCCAGGGATAGAACCCCTGGCCTCTGTGCTGTGTTTAACCAGGCACTTTAGTCCACTGAGCTATCTGGCCAGCCCTAAGATTTTGTCTTTTAAGAAAATATTTAATCAAGACTGAGTTCCTGTATTTCCTAAACTTCCAAACGCATCGTATGATTAGTGCTGATGTTTAATTTTCACCTCTGAAATCTGAAATTCAGTTATAAATTAGTTAACATTTAGCACCTGCTTAATGGCTGACCTTTTCCTGTGTGTGACAATGGAAGGAATTCTTACTGCTTTAATATCATGTCTTCTATTTCTTAAATCCTTCCTTTCTATCTTTCCCTCCTTATGGTAGTTTTAATTTATTTATTTTAGTTGAAAATCTTTACCTTAAACCTTTGGACAAAATGTGAACTCTGTGAATCAGACTGAACAGTTATAGGTCAAGAGACTGGGTAGGTTGGTAGAGCCATTTTATCTTTTGCCTTTAGCTGGAGGGTCTGGCTTTAGACATCTTTGTTCAGCTGTAATGATACACACTCACACACATGCAAAATTGTACCTCTAGGGCCAGTCAGACAGTCTAGTGGACTGAACACTTTTGTAGGCAAGCACAGGAACTGGGTTCAATCTCTGGCAGCACATGCTACACTGGCCCCACCCCTGAGCATGCCAAATCTGGGTGTGGTGGTGCACAGCTGTAATCCTAGCACTGGGGAGGCTGAAAACAAGAGGATCACTGAGAGTTCAGGCTGCATAGTGATGATGTAGGAAGAAAAAAACTGATCTGGGGTGGATGACCTCCAATAGGGAACCTCCAAATGATATAGGGAAAACCAGTCCCCAACCTGAAAAGTACCTGGGATGAGTTTGTGTTCTCTAAAACCAAAGAATGAATTTTAGGAACAAACAGAGGTAATGAGCAGAACATATTTATTAAGGGAGAGAAAGCTCTTGTCCAAGAGAGGGACAGGATGGGGGTCCTGAGTGGATGTCCTCTGGAAGCTCTCTCTTCCAGGGACTTTTATGGAGAAGACATAGGAACTCGCTTAGATGGGTATGAGGTGGGGTAAAACTGTGGTCAACCAATGAGATTACAAGCACCACTGCTCAGGTAAAATTGATTAACATCGAAATCCAATGGGAAGGCAAGTCACGTAGCAAGTGGGCAGGAACACCACCTACTGAGCTTGAGCTCGTGACTCTTTTTAAGATCTTTCAAGGTGATTGATACCTATTTAGAGTATCAGTCCCTGATGCCCATCCCTAGGGAAGTACATGGTTGTTTCTGTTTACTTTTGTCTTGAGATCTGGCCCACGACAGAGGAGTGTCTGTCTCTAGTTGGAAAGTCACCTTGTCTTCCATGTCGTCCTTGAGGGCCTGACCCTATCTGACTACCTGTAATATTTCTATCTAATTCAGCTGCCTACAACAGTGAGACCTTGTACCAAATACATTAAAAAAATTGTACCTCCAAATGCTCTGATTTATTGTGGCTTAGATTAGAACATAGCACACTTCATTACCTTACTGGTTGGATTATACAACCATTCCTGTAAGTGCAAGGATACGCACAGGTCTCAGAGACCAAACATAATAGAAAACAAGTAAGATCCCATCTATTTCCTTGTCTTCAGACAGAACTGTACTCCTGGTGGCAACAGCACAATTTTCATCCCCCAAGAGAGGGACTGGTTCATGCTGCAGCTCAGAGACAGAGCCCCATAAATCTTTCAGCTTTGATCTTCCTGCAAAGGCCTCATACTTCTGCTAACCCACAAAAACCCTCAAAAGTAATTTCTTAATAAAGCTACAGAAAAAGAGTACTGTATGCTTATTGCCACCTATCCTTTCCTTTGCTCTGGTGTTTTTACTAGGCGGGCCGTTGGCCCCTACATACCATGGGAATGAGTTCTATCAAAGTTCTCTGAGTACTGTGCTGTCAGTTCCATCTGCCAGTCCATTCTTTGTTTTGACCCCAGGATTTGACACAATGGGTCATTCTCTTTGCCTTATAAGATGTCCTTCACTTTTTCTTCCAAGTGGCATAGTCTCTTTGCTTTGTCCTGTTACCTACTTCATCTTTCACTCTCAGACTCCTTAACTGTTTTCTCACCGAACCAAATTCCGCTGGATCCCTACGCTTCTCTTGATGGCTATCTGGGCAGCTAGAGCCCCTTAGGCATTGTTGCTTGTGCTGTGCTTGGGGTTGTGCAGACAAATTTCTCCTGTAGGGGCTTCCATTTTTGCCCCTGGCTGAAGAGCTTGCTGCAGCGACTGGATCCCATCTCTCACATTATTCTGCACATGTCCTAACCCCTGTACCCATGCCTTTGACAGCACTGTTGTACGCTGGAGCTCAGTTTCTCAAAACTCTGAAGGATGCAAACCCAAGGTCAGGACACTCAATGACTGGGTTCCTGGGAGGATTCTAGCTCTCTGGCTTGTAGAAGGCCATCTGCTCACTGTGTCCTTAGGTGATGGAAAGAGCCAGCAAGCTCTCATGTCCTTTTGTCTCACAAAAGCACTGATTTCATGACTTCATCAAGTCTCAATTAGTTCAGTGATATCTGTGAAAGCTATATCTCCATACAGTCATACTGAGAGTGAGGACCTCAGAAACAAGATTTTCTGGGGTTGGAGAACTTAGATATTTAGTTGGTAACAGTATTCTTAAGCTCTAACTCTGAGGCTTCTTATTACTTTGAGACAAATATTGCAGCACCTTTTGCGGGAGTATGGCCATCTTCACAATGTTGGTTCTTCTTATCCAGGAGCAGGGATTATTTTTCCATTTTCTGAAATCCTCTACGATCTCTTTTTCATAGCACTGTGGTTTTCATTGAATAGATCTTTTACTTCTTCTAATACTTAGATTAATTGCTAAGTATTTCATTTGCCATGGTGCTATTATAAAAGGTATTGTTTCTCTAATTTCTTTTTCATGGTGTTTGTTATCTGTGTAGAGGAATGTTATTGACTTTTGAGTATTGACTTTGAATCCTGCTATACTACTGAATTTGTATATTAATTCTAGTAGCTTCTTGAAGGAGTTCTTTTGGGTCTTCCAAGTAGAGCATCATGTCATCTGCAAATAATGGTAGTTTTACTTCTTCTTTGCCTATTTTAATTTCTTTTATATCATTCTCTTGTCTAATGCTTTAGCTAATGATTGCAGAACTATATTGAATAGAAGGATAATAATATCACTAAGCTTCTGGAAGGTTAACAACTTAAGTTTGCAGACCAAAAATTAGAGAAAAAGAAGGGCTACAAAGATAGCCAATACTTTGGTCTTAGCCCCTCAAGGTCTGCAAGGACTCAGGACATAAGAGAACCTGTGCTATAACATCATACAACTCAGTGGTATCCCAAATTTTCTGTTCAAGGAGATTATAGGACCACAGAGGAAAGGGATGGGTGATGTATAATGTGCCTAAGGAGAGTCATGTAGAGAGAAAACATTCTCTCAGGCTTTCACAGAGATCAAATTGGTCAAGCAATGGCCATGACTTATCCAGATGGCTGATACTGATAAAAGTTCTACAAAACACTGAACATGGTTTCAGGGTAAATCCTGAGGGGATTTGGCTGACCTTGTCAGACACAAAAATTACATTTTTTTTGTTATATATGTCTTATTTTAATTGGGTCTTAACCGTCCAGCAGAAAAGTTTAACCACAGGGTATAAAAAGTGAAGCCATATTAATGAATTGAGTTGTAAAAGGCTCAAGTCAACGGCTTCTGACATTGCCAGTACTGCTGGTAACCGATTACTGTTATGGATTATTGGACTATATATACAACTAATTTCTCTTAGTTCAATGAGAAGAAATACTTGTTCATTCCAAATAAATTGGAATGAAACAGTTTCAAAACAAGTTAATAGGATGGTTGCAATAATTAATAATACAATGCATATTGTAGTGTTCATAGTAGTTGTTCAGAGGATAAGGTGCAGACCTAATATCTTGTCTAAGCAATATTAGTACAAACTTTTAAAAACAACAGTCAACTGTTGTTCCAGTTATTCAAGCCTGTACTCCTTTTTATTTTTTTGGTATGGGGATCAAACTCACTATGCAGTTCAGACTTGTAGTGATCCTCCTGTCTCAGTCTCCCTAGCGCTAGGATTACAGGCATGTACCACCATGCCCAGTTTTGGTGGCTGGCACAGAACCCAGGATTCTGGGACAGCACAACGTGCAGTACCAAGGATCAAAGCCAGGTCCTTGCACTTGCCATGCCTGTACTTAGACCAATGAGCTATCTCCACAGCCCGATTTTCTTTTTCACAAGACAATGCCATCAAAATCAGACAATCTACACAATCCTTAGAATTACTATGCCCTCAGGCCTAGATCTCCTTGCATTTGTACCTCATCCTAACTGATAATGGGAAACCAATAGTGACAATATATCACGGCATGATAGGTATTGTCACTGTTTATTTAACATAAGTAGATCGACAGGCAGTCTAATAACCAACTTCTACCTGGAAGTTTGGGTTCAAGGACTCTTTCTTTTCTTCTTGTCTTTCTTTCTTTTTTAAGAATTTCCATTATGTGCATCCAGATTCTATAAACAATGAGTCAAGTCAACGAAACCAAAATCTCTTTAGAAAGGGGCAAAGAGGGCTGGCCAAATAGCTTAGTAGGTTGAAGTGTGTGCTTAGGCAGATGCAGGGACTGGGGTTCATTCTCCAGCATGGGGTGCCAGCCTGCCCCTGGGGCACACTGAAATGGTGATTAAGACTAGGCATGGTGGTGTGCACCTGTAATCCCAGTGCTTGGGAAACTGAAAATAAGAGGGTCACTGGGAGTCCGATCTGTGAAGTGACACCCTATAAACCATGTAGTAAATACATAAAAATAAAATAAAATAAAATAAGGCAAAAGGGACTCTGCTCCTTTTTTATGCCTTTGTTGTCTTTGCTGTTAGCTGCAGCTGTGGCTTCTGCCATGCGGCATTGTGCCCTGGGAGCCAGCCGAGTATGGAGTGAAACTTCTGCAAACTGTGAGCTAAATAAACCTTTCCTTCCTTAAAAAATGGGCAAAAAGACTTAAAAATTGCTCAAAAATAAAAAAAAACATAATATGTATTGAGCATCAGTAGTTATAAGAAAAATGTAAATTGAGACCATAATGAATTGCTAGCTTATACTCATGGCAGTGGCTAAAATGAAAACAAAACAAAACAAAACAAAACATCAAAAGCCAAACAAGATATGAAATCAAGCATCATTGGCGAGATTATAAAAATGGCACAGTTATTTTGGAAAATCATTTATTGGGGCCTTTTAGAATCATACATATACCATATCCTCTGACCTAGAAACTCTGCTTCTGGGCTAAGTGATATCATAGCAGCTTTATTCATTATAGCCCAAACTAGGAAATAATCCTTCTGTTCAAAACAAGCTAGTACAGCTGTGAGGTCCACATACAATGGAATATTACTGAGCAACAGACTAACAGCTGGTATAAACAATAGCCTATGGGTGAGGATTACTTCTTCTTGTCAGGTAAAGTAGCTGTATCTTCTCATTTTATTGGTATCTCTTGAAGTGGTGTCAGCCGTGACAGCGGCATTGCCAGGAGGCTAACATCAGTTTGATAGCCATATTTCCTTTGAGACAAGGACTTCTTGATCATTGCAGCTGTATCTGCGTCATAGGTGGGAAACACCAGATGGAAGTTATTATGCCTGACTTGATGTACTTTCTAAGCAAAGGAAGGATGCCACTGAGTGTGCATTTCTGTCCCCCCCATCACGCTGAGTGCCACAGTTCTCATAAACACTGCCCAAGGGCTGAGGGTTTGTCAAGGCAGGGGTGGTACTGAAGCTATGGTAGTTGAGCGGAGCCCCTCTTCAGCAGTCGGAGGGCGCCATCCCTGATCTGCTTGGTCTTCATCCCGTAGATGATGGGGTTAAGCATGGGTGGCACGATGAGGTAGAGGTCAGCCAGGAGGATGTGGGTGTGCCTTGGCACGTGCTGGCCAAAGCGCTGCGTGTAGAACGAGAAGAGTCCTGGTGTATAGAAGAGAAGGATGACACCGAGGTGGGAGCCACAAGTGCCCAAAGTCTTAGCTCTTGCCTCCTTAGAAGAGAGATTGAGCACAGCCCGGAGGATGAGTGCGTAGGAGATGGCGATGCACATGGAGTCGGTGCCCACCACCAGTGTGGCAGCGGTGATGCCATAGATGTTGTTTGGCCGTGTGTTCCCACAAGCCAGCTTTACCACAGCCATGTGTTCACAGTAGGAGTGTGCCACCACTCGGCCACAGTATGTTAGCTTTGCCAGTAAGCAGGTGAGCGGGGTCATGAGCCCCAAGCCACGGAGCACAGCAGCTGCTCCCAACTTGCCTACAGACTCCAGAGGCAGCAGCGATCCATAGCGCAGCGGTTGGCAGATAGCCAAGTAGCGATCAAAAGCCATGGCTAGCAGGATGCCAGATTCTACAGTTGAGAAACCATGGATAACGAACATCTGGGCAGCACAGGCTCCGAAGGCAATCTCAGCAGCATTTGCCCAAAAGAGGGCAAGGAGCTTGGGCACCGTGGAGGTGCAGAGCACCAGGTCAATGGTGGACAGCATGCACAAGAATAAGTACATGGGCCGGTGCAGGCTGGGTTCTGAGTGTACCACCAGCAGCACCGCCATGTTGCCTAGCACTGCCAGGGCATACATGAAGCAGAAAAGAAAGGCAAGCCTGAAGTGGGATGCCTCCAGGCCAGGAATTCCCATGAGCAGGAACGAGGCCGGGTTCTGATGGCTGTGGTTGGTGTGTTGCATGGTAAGGGACAGTGTACGGAGCTCTCGCTGCCTTGGCCTAAGCCTCTAAGAAGCCCTGAGAAGTGAAGCAGCTTGGGTTCATCCTTATATTTTTGCTGGATGGCAGCAGGACATAGGTGAGTTGGACTTCATGAAAAGCATCCAGGACAAGAATACAGGGCACCGGGAAAGGATGCAAAGAGTGATATCGCCGAGCTTCACAATAACTTTTTCACCTCCGTAGGTCTCAGCGATGTCCAGGGTGTGGGGTGAGGGCTGAGTGGCCTGGCCATAGAGTGCTCCATTGTCAAGGTGGGTGATCAGAGATTTCCGCCCTTCTGCTTTTTGCCTGTGAATCCTCTGGCTCCTTGCCTGTAAATTTTCTATTGATTCGTCTGCTGTGTGACAATATGAAGGTAGCATTAATCATATAATGTCAGCTAGATTGGAAGATTCAAATGCAGGCTACTTTTTACAGTGGGAAATTAAGATTTAAGGGATAAAAGGGAAGGAAAAAGGGTCTTGGTATTTTCGCGCCATTGAGTCCATGCCAACTCATGGATAAGGCCCAAGGCCTAGGTACTAACCAAGAACATCAAAGCACAGGTGGGGGCTGACACTCTTCCACAGACACAAGATCACATGGCTCTTGTTTAGACCTGGGATCCCATGCTTCCCCAGATGTCCTGCATACATATTAATAGATCAGGTGAGATCATGCAGAAATGATAGCGGTAGGTCTCAGGCTGATTTGGCCACAACGTGATCTGCCAAGGTCATTGAAAAATCACTGTATGCAAAACATATTCTTTCATAAACACCAAAAGGTATGTGACAGAAGGAGAAATGAGTTTTACTCATTGAGAACACATAACCGTTCTCCACATGCAAATGTGGAGTAAATTAGATCAAATGGTAGTATGGCCATAGAATGCTCCATGGTAAAAGTACCGAACTTTCACACATCTTCATTCCGAAGCTTTCATTACACACATCCTTTCATTTTCCCTCATATATATATATATATATATATATATATATATATATATATATATATATGTTCTCATTTTTTCTTATGTACTAAGTAGTTGATAATTGAGAATTTGATAGAATGGGGAGATTATATATATATATGTATATATATATATGTTCTCATTTTTTCTTATGTACTAAGTAGTTGATAATTGAGAATTT
>PVJA010030435.1:0-25805 GCA_004027025.1 Myocastor coypus | reverse complement strand
ATGAATTCAGTTGTGTAACACTGGCTTTTCTCCATGTAGATGAGTTGTCCCTGGCCCTAGTTTCCACCCTCTGACAAATTCCAAGCTTTCTTTGTAGGGACAAATCCTCACCTGGTTTTCTGGTTAGCTCTATTGCTGTCTAATTTGCGGATGATGATATGTATCCAGAGTACAGCTCAATGAATTGCAGAATGTTATACAGACACAGAACCATCACAGTCACCAGAATCTAGAACTTTCCACGGCCCACCCTCATGCCCCTTTGCAATCAATCCTCTGACTTGACCCCCTCCCTGGCCCCCCGGGGCAACCTCTGAACTACTTCCTGTTGCTGTGGTGATTTCCTGTGTCTAGAATATCACAAATGGAATTATACAATAGGTGCTCCTCAGGGTGAGGCTCAACCGTCTTGCTGTGAGACCAGCGGTGTCATGGTTTGGACTTAAAAGGGGCCCAGAAGGCCCGATGACAGAGGAGGGGATCAGACTCCAAGTGGAAGGGACTCCTCAGGAGAGTCACCTGTGGATGAGGCCCTAGCTGAGTGCGTTGTTGGGAGGTTAGTCATGCCTACCACATCTTGTCGCTGATCCCCTCCTGTCTGGGGCTTTCCCTCTCTGCTTCCTGGCCAGCATCAGGTGAGCAGCTCACCCCCAGCACAGGCTTCCACCCAGTGCTACTTCCCCGTCACAGGCCCAAAAGCATTGCAAGCAGCTGACCAAGGAGAAACCCCCTGGCTCCCCCTCGGCTCCGAGTTGATTTCAGGTATTTGGAGCCTCGAGGTTTGATTTGGAAAAGTGCTGGGAATGCAGTCCTTTGCAGCCTGGGGTGGATTCGCCCTGCGCTGCTCAAGAAATGAATGGGCTTGGATATAGGAAAAGCTGAGCGACAGGGCCCTTGCTGTGGGCTTAGAGCCTCCATAAGGCTCTGTGGCTGAGACCTGAAGCCTCACTGCACCCCTGTTCCTGTATCTGTGACAGCCATAGGTTAACTCGGGTTTGCAGATGTTCTAGCTGGCAACTGGGCCCATTTCTCCCTCTGTGTCTTCCTTCGGGTCCAGGAGAGGAGAGTACGTGAAGGAGAACGGGGTGGGGGTGGGGCTTGAGCGAGCTTGAGCTAAATTGGGAGCTCCGCCTACATCCTGGGGAACTGCAGACAAGCTCCGCCCCCTCTGGGCCTCCGCTGCCAGGAATTTAAACTGGCATGCCCTGGCCAGGCGCAAAACCAGCCTCTGCCCATTTCGAGGCCTGCTGGGGATTCTGGGAGCTGGACTTCTGGGTCTCAGTGCAGACTGCGGTGCCCTTCCCAAGACTTGCACCTTCTCAATGGGCCATGCTGTTTCTATTTATTTATTTATTTTCTTGTTTCACAACCTTTGTTTGCTTATTCACTCATTTTTATGGCTGGCTCAGCCCGCCTTGAGGGCAGAGCTGGCGCAGCATGTGGTGCCGGGGATCGAACTGTGGTCCCTGAATCCGCCCAAGCTTTCCCAAGCAGGCGCTTTAGACCATTGAGCCATCCCGCCGGGCCCCTGGGCCACGCTGTTTCTAATTCACTGGGTTCGGCATCCACCATCACCAGGCTGTAATCCCAGCACTTGGGAGGCTGAGGCAGGAGGCTCAACATGAGTTTGAGACCCGCCTAGGCTATACAAGTGAGCGCAAGGCCAGCCTGAACTGCATAGGGAGACACTGTCTCAAAAAGATAAACAAAAACAATAAGGGCCAGGTGATAAGTTTCCTTTTTTAATGCTGTAACAATCACATACTGAGTGGCTTAAATCAACAAACTAATTTTTCTGGGGGACAGAGTCCCAGGCCAGAATCGCAGGGTGGCTTTACCGTGTTGGTTGGCCTGCCCCCTTGCCTCTGCGGCTTGCTGTGGCTGCTGGCATCACACCTCACTTAGCAGGACTGCCAGAGCGTCCAGGGCAGCATCTCCAGGCCCAGGTCTGCTTCGTCTTCACACTGTGTGCCCCCTGTCCACTCTGCATGAGCCAGCCTCGTACTCAGCAGCCTCCAGGCCATGGCATCTGAGGTCCAGCCTTAAAATCTAAGAGGCCTTCCCATGTGAAGATGCATGACTGGATTATACCTTCGCAGTCAGGGTTTAGGGGGAAAAAGTTGTAATACAGGACACCTGACTTATAGGATTATTATTACTCACCCAAAGAATCAAATGCAAAGGAGTAGGAGGCATCTGTCCACACACTAGAGACCAAAGAATCCGGCTGAGGGCCCGCATCCCTCGGCAGTGTCCTCCCTGAGTCCCACTGGAGGCCTAGAGCCCATGACAGTGTCTCCTGCAGGCCTGTTTGATGCATTTGTGCTGGGAGGGCCCAATGGTGAGGGATGGAAGCTAGAAAGACTGCACCAGTGGGATGAAGGATCTGTGCCAGCGGGCTGAGGGGTCTGACCCACAGCTAGGAAGCCATGCTCAAGATAACCATCCCCAGTGACAGTGAGGTGCTAAGCGCCTCAGATGAGGAGAACAGATATCAGGAAAGCCAGGCCAGGGAAATAGTGCAGTAGACTAAGCACTTGCCTGGCAAGTGCAAGGTCCTAAGTTCAATTCCCGGTGGAAAAAAAAAAAAAAGTAAGCCTGCATGAGAAGCTTCTCCATCAGAATTGGCAGGGCACCATCTTCCTCTCCAAATGCAGGCAAACTTTCTGCCACACCATAAGACACATCCTTTTGCAAATAACCAGGTTCTAGGAACTGGGGTCTGGTACCTTTGGGGTTCATTGCTCAGTCTACTAGAGTGGGTTTCCACATGTCCCTGGCGCTGGGGGAGTCTGAGAAGTCCTTGCTCAGGCTCAGACCCTGTCCCCATCACCAAGGCAGAAGGGGTTGGAGGATCAGCAGGGAGAGGGGTCAACATGTGTAGAAGGTGAGCCAGGAGGCCAGAGCCAGCAAGCCCTGGAGCAGGGGCTTTTGTCTTTGTTTGCATCACAAAGCAGAGCCCCCCAGGTTCCATCCTTAGTACCAATAATACGAATGATGACAATAATAATTGCTCAGGCTACTACTGCATGACGACTGGATTTTCAGAGGCAGAGGCAAAGCAAGTGACCCTTGGAGGCTGCTGCAAAGCACAGGGGAAAGAGGGTGGCCCTCATCCAGGGTTGCTGTTGCAGGTGGAGTGGAATTGGAAGCAGCACAGGGCCTGTGTCAGATTGGGGGCGGGGAGGTGCGGGGGTGGGGCAGAGGCCACACCCTTGATACAAAGGATTCTGTCTTTGAAAACCAGAACGACTGAAGCCTCTAATTGTGTGGTGGAAGTGACACTGGCAATGGTTTTTCAGCTAAGGGAGGCCAGGTGCTGAGAAGCGCTGGGCCCGACCACAGTGAAAGAGGCATAGAGTCCAGTAGGAACTCCCTGAGCCTCCTGAAGCAAAGGGGAAGTAGTGGGGGCAGGGTGGCTCTGGACGGCTTCCTGGAAGACATGGAACTGTACATCTGGTCGGTAAGAGGTGGGGCACATCTGGTCTGCTCTTCGTCGTTTTCCAGATCTTAACTTTGCCCAGAGCCAAGGCTGCCTCGGAGTCTGTCTGCCCAGCTCAGGAGCTGTAAATGCAAAGGGTAAGGGAAGGTCACTCCCGAAGCTCCTCCCCTCTGGAGTTTGGCCTCCAAACTGTTTCTGAAGTGGGGTGTAGCAGTGTCCAGAAAACAGGATTGTCCTGCGGATTTGCTGAGGTCAACAATGTAAATCTAGACTGGGTGTGGTGGTGGACACTTATAATCCTAACACTCAGGAGGCTGAGGCAGGAGGATCCTTGTGAGTTTAAGGCCAGCCTGGACTACAAAGTGAGCTCAAGGTCAGTCTGTACTGCATAGTGAGACATTGTCTCAGAAATCAACCAAACAAAGTGAATCTACAGGAGCCGGCCAAATAGTTCACTTGATTAAAATGCCTGCAAGCAGGCATGGGAGCCTTGGGTTTAATCCCTGGGCCTGCCGTGCTGGCCTAACTCCCAGCACGCACTGAGATGGCAATTGAGACTACACATGGTGGCACATGCCTGTAATCCCAGCTCTTGGGAAGCTGTAAACAGGTGGATCACTACGAGTCCAATCTAGTAGTGAGACCCTGAACACCCTATAGACCCTTCCCTAAAATACCAAAAAAAAAAAAAAAAAAAGCGAATCTAGCAAGGCTCACCTGTAATGCCAGCATTTCAGGATACTGAGGCAGGTGGATAACAAGTTCAAACCTACCCTGAACGGGCCCGGCGGGATGGCTCAGTAGTCTGGAGCGCCTGCTTGAGAAAACTTAGGCGGCTGGAGGGACCGCAGTTCAATCCCCGGCACCGCATGCTGCGCCAGCCCTGCCCTTGGGGCGGGCTGAGCCGGCCATGAAGGTGAGTGAATAAACAAACAAGGGTTCTAAAACAAGAAAATAAATAAATAAATAAAATTAAAAAAAAAAACCTACCCTGAACAACTCAGTGATTTAGTGCGACACTGTGTCAAAATAAAAATAAAAAAGGGCTGGGCAAGCAGCTCTGTGTGAAAACCCTAGGTTCCGTTTCCACCTCCAGCACCACACACACACACACACACACACACACACACACACACACCATACAGAAATGCAGACACTGGACAAAATATTATAAAAGTACAGCCCCAATTATTCATAAATAAAAGTATTCTTTGACTTGTATGGATTTTGTGCTGTTTAGGGAATTGTAAACTGGTAAATTAAAAGTGTAGTATTTGCTACACCCTCTGCACGCCCTGAGTGAACGCCCACGTTGACACTTCATTCTGCACTTACAGCTCTGCATCTTGCATTCTTTTCCCCGTGAAGCCTCTCAAGATTGCACAAGCGGGGCCCGGCGGGATGGCTCAGTGGTCTAAAGCGCCTGCTTGGGAAAGCTTGGGCGGCTTCAGGGACCTTGGTTCGATCCCTGGCACCACATGCTGCACCAGCCCTGCCCTCGGGACGGGCTGAGCCGGCCATAAAAATGACTGAATAAACAAAGGTTCTGAAAAAAATGAATAAATAAAATAAAAAATTATATAAAAAAAAGATTGCACAAGCTTCAGAACCACCGCACCCCCACCTGCTCCCCACCCCCGAGCCTCATCCCCACAGCTGAGCGCCCAAGGACTGCTGTGGCAGCCTTCTGCAGCTTTCTCCCTCCACCTCCAGGACTGGCAGCCTCTTCCTTTGGCCTCAGTCTCTCCTGGCTGAACTTCCCTGGGTAGGGCCACCCCTCTGGTCCCTGCCAGACCCCTAGTATGTGGCCCATGGCAGCTGCTGCCTGCTTTCTGTGAGCCTGAAGTTGGGTCTGGACTTTCCCAGGGCTCCTGGGTGGGGCGGACTCAGAGGGCAGGCAGGAGACAACCAGGCCTTGGATTGACCAGAAGGCCAGCATGTTCTGCTCCCAGCACCAGACCACATAAGCAGCTCTTGGGGACACTGCTTTTGGAGATGGCAACCACACGCCTGAACACTTGCTGTCCCTGGGTCCTCTGTCCCTGACTTTTGTTGGACCCCAACTCTGGGAGAGTACCTAGGTGTAACACAGCAAATCCCTCCAGCAGTGAACAGGGCAGTGGCACAGGTGACATAGCCACTTTGTGCATTAGGTTCCAGGGAGTGGGTATAGTGAGGGCTGATCCCTCACCTTTCCGGGATTCGTCTTGTCCATTGATAAAATGGGCCAATAACAGCTTCTACCTCACAGGATGGCAGTGAGGACTTCAGTGAGCGCTGTGCGTCGCTATGCCTTTCATGTCTGATTTCCTTTTTTTTAAAAAAAATTATTTATTTATTTTTTTATTGTTTCAGAACCTTTATTTGTTTATTCACTCATTTGTATGGTCAGCTCAGCCCGCCCTGAGGGCAGGGCTGGCGCAGCATGTGGTGCTGGGGATCGAACCGCGGTCCGTGAAGCTGCCCAAGCTTTCCCAAACAGGCGCTTTAGACCACTGAGCCATCCCGCCGGGCCCCTCATGTCTGATTGCCAAAATGCAGGTCTCTGGAGAAGTTTCCTTTCATGCAGGGTCAGGTGAGAAATTTTAAAATGTTAGGAAAAGTTCAATTCATTAATATCTCAAATTTCTTCTATTTGTTTACCTTTTCCTGAATACCCTCTAGTGTACTGCTTTACAATAAAAAAGGGAGCAAAAGTCCTATGAACTGTGTGTATATATATATATATATATATATATATATATATATAATAAATACTGTAAGGAAGTAGCTGCAACAATGACCTCTGGGTAGTGAGACTATGAAGGAGCAGGTTTTGTTCTGTTTTTCTTTCTTTGGTATGGCATAGGGTATAGGGTGTTGCTGCACAAGTCAGATTCATAGTGCTCCTCCTGTCTCAGCCTCCCCAGTGTTGGGATTACAGACATGACTAAACACACCCAGTTTCAGTGGTCAGCATGGTGTGTCCAGGGTCCCGAGCTGGCATGGCATGTGGTTATGGGGATGGAACTCAGGTCCTTGTACTTGCCAGGCAGGCACTTAAACTACTGAGCTATTTCCCCAGCCTTGCTTTTATTAGCATACATCTGTAATATGTAATGATTCTATTTGTCAAGGAGAGTGGTACATGTACATAAAACACTTGACTTCTTTATATTCTGTTCTTATCAGTTATTTTGCAATGTGCCAGGGTTTCTTTTGCAAAATAAATTATTCAGAGAGGCAAATAAAATTTTAGAAGCCAGGCACAGTGTTGTGCACCCGTGGTACCAGCTACTAAGAAGGGTGAGGCGGGAGGCAGGAGCATCAGCCGAGCCCAGGAGCTTCAGGGCAGCGTGGGCAGCGCAGGCGGACCCCATCACAGAAAAAGAAGGCTGAGTGAGTGCGGTGGTGCAAGACTAATCCCAGCACTCGGGAGGCTGAGGCAGGAGGAGCACCTCAACTTCAAAGCCAGCTTGAACTGCACAGTGAGACCCTGTCTCAAAAAAAAAAAAAAAAAAAAAAAAAAGCTGAGGAGAAAGCTTGATCGTTTGGCAGTCTAAGAGCCTACCTGGCAAGCTCAAGGATCTGGGTTCGATCCCCAGCATCACATGCCTTGCTGGCTCTGAAACGCTGCACACACCATGCTCCTCAAACCGGGAGTAGTGGTGCATGTCTGTTATCCCAGTTTTGAGGTGGCTGACACAGGAGGGTCACTGTCAGTCTGAGCTGTGCAGTGAGAACCTGTTCCAAAATAAATAACACTTTTCTTTTCTTGGTGGGACTGGGGTTCAAACTCATGACTTTGCACTTGCCAGGCAGGTACTTGTGCCACAGAGTTATCTCCCCGGCTCCCCAAAATAAATAAATAAATGAAAGTTGTGGATTTTTTTCAAAAAAAGAAAGAAAAAAGAATCATTTTATTAGACTCTGTTATGAGATTGTGTCTTTCTCATTTTTTTTTCTTTTTCTTTTTCTTTATCTTTTTTTTTTTTTTTTTGTCTTTTTGAGACAGGGTCTCGCTATGCCGTTCAGGCTGGCCTTCAGCTCACTTTTGTAGCCCAGGCTGGTCTCAAATTCGCACTGATCCTCCTGCCTCAGCCTCCCAAGTGCTGGGACTATAGGCATGTGCCACCACACCTGGTTTTTCCCATTTTTTTCTCAGAAAATAATTCAGTCTTTTTATGAATCTGTAATGAGGACAAATAAACTCATTTTTCAAAAATCTCATTCTGGGCTGGGCATAGTGGCACACATCTGTAATCCTGGCACATGGGAGGCTGAGGCGGGGTGATTGCCTTAAGTGTGAAAGCAGGCTGATCTATATAGTGAATTCAAGGCTAGCTACACTGCAAGAACCCAATCTCAAAAACTTCCAAATACAGCTGGGTGTGGTGGCATACACCTGTCATCGCAGTACTCTGGAGGCAGGAGGATCATTGCAAGTTCAAGACCAGCCTGGGCTATAAAGTGAGCTCAAGGCCAGCCTGAACTGTATAGTGGGACACCATCTCAAAAAGAAAAAAAAAAAAAAAAAAAATCTCAGTCTGGGCAAAGCGAACACCCAAGCCACGCACGCCCTTCTATCAGCTCCCGGGTTTTCCCTGCAGTGTTGTTGGTCTGAGAAGCCCTGGCACCCAACAACTCCTTCCCGTCCTTGCCCAGCTACCCTTTGTTAAAGGCATGGCGATAGATGGACGCCCAGGGAAATGAAACAAGATTTCCGGCCTTTCGTTCTGAAACCGTGAAGAAGCACGAAGGCTGAGACCAGAAACACCGGAGACCAACTACTTGGAAATGACGGCTGTTCAAAGCTTGTTATACGCATTCGCCTACACCATCCTTTATGCATTTGTAGGCACCAGTACAGCAGAAGGCCCCCTGGCACCGTTCCTGCCCCAGCCGGTTCTCCTCACCCCTCGCTCCCTGCATCCCCAGGCACCAGAGGGCAGGGGGCGCTGTACTGTGTAGGGTCCGCCTGCTACTTGCTTGGTTTCGCTGTGTCGCGGGGGTACAGCTGACATATTCCGGGTTGTTTCTCTTTCATATTTAGTGTCTCAGCTAGTATATCCATCCTGCATTAAGGATGCTCTTGGGGCTCATACGGAGCCCAGGGGTTACCATTCTGTGGACCCACTCTCTCCGGAGTCAGAGTGCCAAACACGATCCGGCACTAGGGGTGGAAGCTACCCATCACCTCCCACACCTCCTCCTCACACCCCTGCTCCATTGAGGTCCAGAAATCAGGCCGAATGGGTATTGGTGAGAGAGAATTTGGAGGCTAGAGCCTCTCCCCAGGGACAGAATGCTGTCCCTCTGGCCTGGACCTACACGTCTCAAGATGGGGTAAAGGTGTCAGATTCTAGTGGGTGAGAAAAGGACAAGCACTTGGGCAGCCCTTGGTGCTGTTCACCAAACACTCCACCTCCACCCACTCCGGGTAGAGAGCGGATACATTTCCCTCCCGCTTCAGGGTTAAATATGGCTCTGAAACCTTCTTCCTCTAGGGTTAAAAGAGAAAGGAAGTAACATGTGTCACTTTCACACTGAAGCTTACAGAGCAGCCTGCTTGTGTTTCCGTTACATCCTCTCTGCTCCTGAAATGGCACCTAGTCCTGTACAGGGTAGTGGAAAGACAGTACCAAGCACCCTGTAAGGGACGCTTAAGCCACGCCACTGGGGCTGTTTGTTACCACGGCCTGACCCATCAATCCTGACTATTACAGGCCTTCTCTGGTAAACCTCAGCTCCTGTGAGCCTTGAGAATCTGCTAGGCTGTCCTGTTGTTAAATCTGGGCTGGGAAACTCCAAGTCGACTTCCCCAGTCTCTCAGGCAGACCTGTTGTTGCAGAGGAAAGAGAGGGCACTCTTTGGGGCCTGCCGGAATGAAGAATTCTAGCAATAAAAAAAGCAAGACATTGGCACTCTGTGTTGGGTAAGTCTGAGCTGAATGAGTCAGTTCTGAGCTGTGTGTTCTTGGGCTGGCAGAGGTCAAGGGCCTAGTATAGCTCTGGGCACATGGAAGGCTCTGGACCTGCCTCCCTGGGGCCTCCCTGCTCACAGCAAAAAATATTAGAAACCAAGAGGCCAACAGCAGAAGTAACAGCTAACCAGTTGGTCCATGTACTGCTAGGCAACCAAAAAAGAGGGTGAGGATCATTACAGAGCAAATGAGGGGCTGGGCAGATAGCTTCATGGCACAAGCACCTGCCTGGCAAGGGCAAGGTCGTGAGTTCGAACCCTAGTCCCGCCAAAAAACACAACAAAACAGAGTAAATGAAAAAGCAAGTTATCCCACTTCTCAGCTCTGGGCCCATTCAAACCTGGAACTGAGCCTCAACTCCCCTTGCTGTGATCTTGGGCAAAGCGCTCCACTGCTCCAAGCTTCAAAGGCTGACAAGAACAGGAGCTCAAAGCTGGGAGCGCTTACTTGATTTTGGCTTCATTAGTAATAGAGGTAGGGAAAAAAAAAAAAGTAATAGAGGTACGGGTGGGTGGGCACTGGGCGAGCACCTGGCAGCCGGGCCCCCCCCCCACCGTGCTGGGCTCTTGTGCTTTGTCTCTCCTTCACACTGTGAGGTTGAGGGGAGGCCATCCCACCCATGAGAATAGCGAGGCTCAGGAACGGTAAGCCAAATTACCCACAGGGAGTTGGGATTCTGTCACGAGCCTTTGATGTCACTTCAGTGTGGGACAGAAAGAGCTATCCCAGGGTACCATCTCACGACCTTGCACTTGCCCAGCAGGCACTTGTGCCTCGGAGCTATCTCCCCAGCCCCTCTAGCATGATTTTAAACACTGGTTTTCACAGGAAGTCCAGAACCTTCCACATAATAGCAAACAAGTCAGAGATGAGGACCACCATGACAGCCAGCCTCCATGGTGGCCCCATGAGCCCTACTTGCTGGCAGTCACGCCCCACATACTCTGTGTCCACCCTGAGTAGGACCAACCTGCCTGACAGGATGTACCAATATCAGTTCTGAAGCTGGGTGCTAGACAACTTGCTCTCCCTTGCTCTGGGAAAAGCTTGTGTCCCCATTATAAGGACATTCAACTCGCCCTGCAGAGAGGTCCACATGGCAAAACCCAGGACCAGCTGCAAACAGTCACAGGACAGAGTGCGCCAATTTTTTTTTTTTAAATGCATTTAGTACAAGGTCTAGAGTCTCACTACACAGATTAGCCTTGTAGTGATCCTCCTGTTTTCAGCCTCCCAAGTGCCCGGATTACAGGTGTGCCCCATATTTGGCACACAGTGTGTTCTATCTGAAGCCAGTCCTCCACCCTATCCAACTTCAGGGGACCGCACACCTGGCTGACACCTGGCTTGCAGCTTTATGAGTGACTCCTGGCCAAGAGGTATCCAACTGTATACCATCCTTGAAATCCTGGTACATAGGAGTTAAGCCACTAAGCTAATTACTTGAAATTAGCCATCAGTAACATAACTACTAGAACGACACTACTATAGCATGAGGAAAAACCGTGCTTTGAATAGTTAAAAAAAAAATAGGCCAGCGAGATAGCTCAGAGATCTAAAGCACCTGCTTTGGCAAGCTTAGGCAGGTCCAGGAGCCACTGTTCGATTCCCAGAACAACAACATGTCATGCCAGCCCCACCCTCAGGGCAGACTGAGCTAGACAAATAAATAAATGGGTAAACAAATAGGTAAAATGACAGCTATGCTCTGGCTCCCCTTGTCTATCTGCGTGGCATGAACTAACTCGCCCCCTCCATGTCCTCGCCCAGCGATGTCCCCCAGCTGTCTTTCTCGGCTGTAGTTTGTGCTCCCCCGCTGTCTGTAGAAAAACGAGGCCTTTGGTACCTTTTTATGATCTAGTTCAAACAAAATGCCCAGGTGTAATCCATACTCTGGCTCGTAATACAAATAAACTTTATGCACTGGTGAAAAGTTGGAGCTGCTGTGCTCAGAGGCCAGCAGCACACAGCACCCCATCCCCACCTCCCAACCCTCACCCCCCCACTCCATGTCTGGCGGTTCCACCAAGAGCTGGAAGAGACACCTGGCCTCCTCTCCACTCACAGAGCACCCTCTTTTCTCCAGGTTCCCCCCACAGTCCTCTCTTATTTATCCAGCACACTCCAGCTGGACCTGGTCTGGTCTTCTGTGGGAAATCTGCTTTGTGCTCTCGAGAGCAGGGCAAAACTCTACAGGTGCTGCCCAAGGATCCAACTCGCTTTTGGCAATTTAGCATCTTTCATCCTCCCAGCCAGGGGGTTCGGTACAGCCCCTTCCTCACAGAGCTCTGAGAGATCAGATGAGAAAGAACAGTCTAGAACTTAGTGCCTGGCGACTGTCAGTCCTCACCCTCAGTAAAAAATAACCTCAACAGTGGCAAGCTACTTAGCCCAGGATTATGACATGCCTGGCATACTTTACATTATTCTCATTTAATCCTGGGAGGCAGGGCCTCTTGGTAGCTCCACCCAGCAATGAGGAGCATGAGGCCCAGAGAGGTAAAGCACCTTGCCTGGGGCAACACAGCATCAAGTAAGCAGGTACTGGCACTCTCATCCCTAACTCCTTGTCTCCCCCGAGAAGGACTGGAGCAAGGGACTTCAGAACCCTTGGGAAACTCCAGGGGGTAAAGTGGATGGTGTAGGGCCATACAAAGGAGTGTTCCCCATGGGACAGAGACAGCAGGGTATGGAAGTCCCCTGGGAGTACTGTCCCCAGGGGCTTCTCTGGCTGAGGCTTAGGCCTCTGCACTTGGGCAGCCACTGTCATCTTAGAGCAGCACAGACAGCCAGTCCAGGCCTGGGTCCCGGCTGGGACCTGTGGAGCCTTCTGATGCCTCCATCGGACCTTCCTGAGCACAACAGCACCTGCTCTGGCTTCATAGCTCTTGCTCAGTCAATTCAGGTTCTGCCTGAGGGAAAGCCAGAATGTTTTATTTGCAAAAATGAAGCAGTGCAAGCTGTAATAGCACACACAATGGGACCAGGCCAGGCCCCAAGCTGAGCTGTGCCCCTTGCCGAGCCAGAAGGGCAAACACAGCAGCCTCTCTATCTCCGCTGTGGGCCACCCAGGGTTTGCTGGCTCGGGCGCTTCTTCCTGCACTGACCTCAGGGAGCCTGGGATTGAATGAGGGCAAGCACTGCAGAAGCAGCTACATGGCAGCTAGCGGATGCCAGACCAGGGTTTTCTGTAGCAGTGCAGCTGCTGGGCAAAGGGGCCCTATGGAGAAACCCTTCATCTGCCTGTGGCAGAGTCAATGGCTACTAACTACATAGAAGTGGAGGACTGCTGAGAAAGGGGAGGGACAACCGAAGCCACTGCACAGGGTGGGGCCAATGCAAGTCGAGTGGCAGTGGTTCTCCATCAGCGATCACTTTGTTCCTAGGCAATATGTGGAAAGTCCGAGACATCCATCCCTTTTTCCCGTTTCTGGTATCTGAGGAGATGCTGTAGACAACCACAGGAGAAAGTGCAGGCATGTGCTAAACATCCCACAACACACAGTACATCCCACAAGGCTGTCACTGGACCCACACAGCAATGGATGATAGGGCCTGGAGCTCCAGGACTCTAAGCCTCTCTCCCCAGCTGTGTGACAGGGAGAGACTCTTAGCTCCCATCTCTCCTCTGTCAACAAAGAGCAGGTTCTACCTTTTTTTTTTTTGTACAGAGTCTCACTACTAACTTGTAGTGATCCTCCTGATTGTACCTATCAAGTGCTGGGATTACAGGTGCACACCACCACGTCCAGACTCCATCTCCGGCTCAGCACGCTCAAGAGCTGTCCTGTGTGGCAGGCGGGGCTAGGAACCGAACCCTGGCCCCTGCGCAGCCCTAAGCAAGGGTTTAATCCGCTGAGCTATACCGCTGGCCCTAGGTTCTACCTTCTGCAGCTGACCCGGTGCTTCTTGGAGGGAGGTGCCCAGCAGCGCTCCATCAGTGTTGCTATGGTGAATTCCCAAGTCCAGGGGCTCTACAGAATGCAGACAAGATAAATCATGAAAGAATCAGAACGGAGCATAGGACGTTGGGGGAGGCCTGATGACCCCCGCAGGCATCCAAGGTCTTTCCTGCTCTTGCTCCAACTGCACTCTTGGCTCTGCTCAGGGCTTCAGGGGTCTCTTGGTGGGCTGGCACACAAGGTGGTCCTACACAGTATGCCCTTCAGGGATTCCCCCCCCAAGAGAAGGCCTCAGACACCCCAGCCCTTTATTTATTTATTTATTTTTAAATTTTTATTTATTTATTTATTTTTTTTTGTCTTTTTGAGACAGGGTCTCGCTATGCAGTTGAGGCTGGTCCTGAGCTCACTTTTGTAGCCCAGGCTGGTCTCGAACTTGCACCAATCCTCCTGCCTCAGCCTCCCGAGTGCTGGGATTACAGGCGTGAGCCACCACGCCCGGCTCACCCCAGCCCTTTAGAAGTTGGACAGCCACTGGGGTGTCTCAAGGTGTGGGCGCGCGCGCGCGCGCACACACACACACACACACACACACACAGGGCTGGGGCTGTAGCTCTGCACTAACACACCCATTCAGCATGTCCAAGGCAAGGTCAGGAGCTTGATTCTCAGCACTGAAAACAAAGGAGGAAATACACAATCCTATTCATCTAGACTCTGCAAAGCACATTTATTTTCCTTCAGACAAAACACATCAGTCAAAATATATTGCGAGACTGGCCACAGATAAATTCTCAGTCACGCATACATGCACAGAATACAGTCTCACAAAGGCACACGGGGTCTGTCACACACACACACCCAATCTGCTGAAACAATGTGTATCTAAGGATATGCAGTCATACTGTATACCCACCAGCCCATTTAAATACAAACTCAGCGTCCATAGGTCTCACACACAACATTTAGGCACATACCCGTTCTTGGGCACAAAAACATCTTCCTAAACACGAGATCGCATACAGCCACGAATGCACTTTATTATTCAAGGATATTCTTCCGGACATATATAAACAGATACACAAAAGGACATCTCAAACAGGCCTTCTGTTGCGTAATATACACCGACATGCTCCCGAAGCACATTTCATTCGTTTATCATTTATATTACAAAATTTGCGAAACAGCGTTCCCAGTGGCACCGTCCAAATTCAACCTGGCCCTATTGCCAGCCACTCGTGTGGATTCACAAAACGCACATAGAAGCTCGTTTCTCCCTTACGTGTTCCTCTATAGGCCTGGCGCCGACTCATTGTCCCAGTGGACTGTGAACCTGGCGGCCCGGTAGCTACGGGATTCGCACTCCTAGGCACACACAGCCAGGCCCCGCCCACGAGGGCGGGAGGGGCGGGCCTTTTGTCGTTGCGCGTGCGCGCACCAGGCGAGGGCGGGGTAGGGGTGAACGGGGTGGGCGGAAGTCGGCGCGCCGCCCTTTCTCCCTCCGCCCCAACCTCCCCGTGGTTTTCTGACTGCTGCGCGGGCTCCGCCGACCTCAGCCCGACTGCCGCGAAGGCCTGGGCGCGCCCGGAGCAGCCTTCCGGGTGCCCCGCGCCTGAGTCATCGTGCGGCGGTGCGCTCTGTACGCTCCGGCGGCCTGCCCGAGACCCCCCCAGGGGTGTGGCCCGGGGTGCCGGGGGAGGTGGCCCCATCCTGCCCTCGGGAGCGGCGCGCAGGGGGCCCACGGAGCACCGCAGCCGCGCCCGGCCCGACCTGTGTTTGGCGCGCACTGTGGTGCCTTGCCGTTTCCCACATTTCGTAGGGAGAACTCACATTCCGAACACTTGAGAAATTAGGATATGAGTACAGGGCAACATAAGCGCGTGAGGGTAGTGCCGAGGACGGGCGTGGCGCCGTGAGCCAGGCTGGGACAACGTGGTCGCCTAGAGTGAAGGCCAGGCTCGGAGCACCAGGCCTTTTCCTCGGGAAAAGCAGGCGTTGCACCCCAAGTGTGGCCATCTCCAGTACTCCCCGTGTCGGCCCCAGGTCCGGCCTCAGATCTAGTCCTGGCGCACGTCCATCCCGCCCACTCTGCACATGGCACTCGGCATGTGGCCGACTGACCGGTTTTTACTGTTGGGTCATTCTGCCTCCTTTCATCTGCAGAGAGGGATTTATCTTAGGAAAAGTGGGTCCCGGAAAATGCTCCGGCAGTCGGTCAGAGTGGACTCTAAAGGGAAGATGGTTTGGGTTGATTCTTCAGAAGGCCTAACTGCTCTGGATGTATTCATAGGGGAGAGCATCCTGCATGGGTGTGTGCTTGTGGCCAGCTCCTCCGGGCTCTGTGCTTCCAGGCTGCGGTGGGTTTGGCAGCTTTCCTCTGCCAGGCCCTTCTGCCCTGCCCCCAGAGATTTCTGACTGGGAGCTGGCTGTCCATCTGACCATGTGTGGCCCTGTGTGAGCCAAAGCAAACCCTTTCTTTCTTACTCTGAGTTACGTGTGCCAGGGGTTTTGTGCTGGCCCTCACATGTGGTAAGCAAGTGCTCTACCCCTGAACTCTATCCCTACCCTTTGTTTTATTTCTCTGAGATAAGTCTATGTAGCCCTTGCTGGTCTTGAACTTACTCTGTTCTCAGGCTGGCCTCAAACTTGAGAACCCCCTGCCTCAGCCTCCTTAGTAGCTGGGATTACAGGTGTGTGGGCCCACACTTGGCCACAGAATACTTAGTAGGAGGAGCCAGACTCCTTAAAGTGCTTCTGAGGGATGGACACTGCCCAGAGCAACCCACAGCATTCTCCCATCCCTACCCACACTTCCACCACTGGTCCCTCCAGGTCGCTGTGCTGTGGTACTTTCTCCTCACACGCTGTCCCTCCTACTCCAAGCTGGCAGGCCACTTCTCTTGCTGCTGTCCCAGTTCCTAAGTCATTCTCTCAGAAACAAGTTCTCTGATTTCTACAGCAAGAGGATTATGTATGAGAGGGCTGGGGAGATAGCTCAGTGGAATAAGAGCTTGCCTGGCAAATGCGAGGACCTGAGTTCAACCCCGAGTCCAAAAAAAAAAAGAAAGAAAGAAGCCGGGCGTGGTGGCGCATGCCTGTAATCCCAGCACTCGGGAGGCTGAGGCAGGAGGATCAGTGCGAGTTCGAGACCAGCCTGGGCTACAAAAGTGAGCTCAAGGCCAGCCTGAACTGCACAGTGGCATAGTGAGACCCTGTCTCAAAAAGACAAAAAAAAAAAAAAAAAAAAAGAGAGAATGTCATGGCTTCAACTTAGGAGTGTTTACAGCAGCTTTGGGGAGTGGGAGGAGAAGGAGCTGTACTCTGCCCCTGCCAGTCTATATGATATTTTCTGTGTAAATTAGAAAAGGGCACAGGTTAGGCTAGTGAGCAGGAAGTGGACCTCACCTCTCACCTGCCTCTCTCAGTGTGTTACCTCTGTGCAGTATACAAACAAATGCACAACCATACTTGGCAGCCCCGGTGCTAATGCTTCCCTAAGCTACCTGATAACCCGCTAAATCGTTCTCCCTGGACTAAGGCCCCTTTAGCAACTTAACTCTGTAAAACTCAGAGCAGCTGGAATCATTCATTGATTTTTAAATCTGTCCCCAGCACTAGAGTATGCCGCTCTTGGTTAGGGGCGTGTCACTAGTGCCCAGCGTACTGCCTGCACTAAGCAGGTGCTGCACGAGTGTGTCAGGAGCTCGCTGTCTCCCAGGGTTAGGGACCGAATGTGCAGGTGCCGTGACCATGGAGGGTGACGCCACTTCTGGCTGAGGCCATGGCTGTGCACAGATGAGGTGGACTCATGGCTGGCCCTGGTAGCATGGACGACGTTCCTTAGACCTGTGGGTGGGAGAGTGTTCTTGGCAGTGAGGAATGCTCAGGAACAGAAGTCCGACGTGTTCCGTGTTCCTCAGACAAGTCACAAACTGTGACTACAGCCGAGCCCAGCATGCTTTGTGAATCAGTTGCCAGTGGGTATTTCTAAATTAGGAGATTTCACATAAAGATCCAATTTCCTGATTGCAGGGTAGCAGTTGCTTAGCACTGAGGAGTGACCATTCCTTTAGAAAAATCTAATGGGTAGTAACGTACACCTGTGATGCCAACGTTTAGGGGTCTGAGGCATGAGAATCACTGTGAGTTTGAGGCTAGCCTGACCTATGCAGTAAGACCTGTCTGAAAAATAATTAAACAAAAAAGTCGGGGCTTGGGATAACAAAAAAAAGAAAGAACAAAGGCAAGCCCAGTGTTACTGTTTATGTCGTTGTTCCCCCAAAGCTTCATGAGTCATGGGGCAGGGACTTCTAAAGTTTGAGACTTGGGGGCTGGGGAGATAGCTCCGAGGCACAAGTGCCTGCTGGGCAAGTGCAAGGTCGTGAGTTCGAACCCTGGTCCCACAAAAAAAAAAAAAAAAAAAAAAAGTTTGAGACTTGATCCATGATCCACTGGGATTATGTTTTAATACTGATGAGATTATAGTCTGAGTACTGATAGGAAATTATAGGTGTGGCCTGAGGTAGATAGGCTAAGGCAGAGAGCCTGATGTAACATAAAGAGAGACAGAGAGACAGAGCAGGCTGTTGCTGTTTGCTGCCCTGGTTGGTTGGTTGCCTCTGTTGCAGTTATTGCTGTTCCACCGCCATGATCTGGATGCTCTCTGCCATGTGCCTCTCTGCCTTGGATCCAGCCCAGTACGGACTGAAACCTCCAGGAACTGTGAGCTAAATAAACTGTTCCTTTCTTCATTCTGGGGGTTAGGTATTTGTCCCAGCAATGAGTAAAAAGTGACTAAGACACCCAGGCTCACTCTGTTTTGCCAGGCTCCATCTTTCCCCATTACCTTGAGTCAGTGCACGGAGCTACAGCCTTGACCCTTTCAGTTTGTGCTATCACTAAGCTGCAGGCTGGGCTTGAACTCGTGGTGTACCTATCTGTCTCCCCAGAGTTGTGGGATCATAGGTGTACACCACATGCCCAGCTTCCTCCAGGCTGGCTTGGGAGCTGACAGGTCATTTGATCAACTTGTGACAGCCGTGAGGGAGGCTGGTTCACAACCTCTACCCAGGCCCTGCAGCAGCAGCCTAAGGAGGGTGTGGGTACCCAGACTGGCAGAAATGAGGTGGGAGGGTTCTGACTACATTCTATAATACTGTGAAGAAGGGTAAATGGCTTCTTCTTCAAGCTGATAACTAAACACCTGCTAATGCAGTCATGCTTGGCCTTCCACCCCCACCTGACACCCCTGTCCTGGCCCCACAGAGCCACATTTGACACCCCCAGGACCAACTCTGCCAAGGAAGCTGGTGAAGTTTGGAAATGAAAGGAACACAGAGCTCTGTATGGGGCTTGTAGAGAGTGAAACCCGGCCCCTAGTACCTGCCTGGGTCTGGACTGCAGCTGCCCTACAGGCTGGGGCAGGGTTGGAGAGGAAGATGGGCTCTGCTTGCAAACGGCAGAAATTTAATTTGAAATGTTTCTGGTTAGACATGTAGGTGACATCTGATTCACTTTTATTAAGCTTCAGGTTTCTTTTGTGTGTGTGTGTGTGTGTGTGTGTGTGTGTGTGTAACCAGGGATCAAACTCAGGACCTTGTACTTGCCAGGCAGGCACTTGTGCCCCTGAGCTATCTCCCTGGCCTTTTTTTGAAAAATGCATTTGGTACACAGTCTCGCTGTGCAGCTCAAACACTGACCCTCCTGTCTCAGACTCCCCAGCACTGGGATTGCAGGTGTGCACACCATGCCTGGTTGCTTGGTGTGTGGCCGGCATGGTATGCGTAGTACTAGGGATTGAACCCGGGGCCTGTGCTTCCCAGGTAGGCACCCAAGCTCAGCTATCTCCCCAGCCTAGCCTCATGTTTTTTCAAACACCTTCCTTTATTTTTCTTTGAACATTATTGTAGTTTTCTTCTGTTTATAAAAATAATATAGTCTCACTTGAAAATTTTATTGGACAATCTAGAAAAATAAAAATGAAGATAATCTCCAATACCATACTACTGTTCATAGGTTAGTCAATTTCTTTCTTTCTTTCTTTTTTTTTCTTTTTCAGGATATTTATGCTTTTAAGAACAAATAAACAAAGGGCTGGTAAGGTAGCTCAGTGGACTAAGCACCTGCTTAGGTAAGTACAAGGGCCAAGTTCGATCCTGGCACCACATACTGCATCAGCGCTGCTTCTGGGCATACCATGCCAGCCACCAAGACCTGGTGTGGTCATGCCAGCCTGTAATCCCAGTGCTGGGGAGGCTGAAAATAGGAGGATCACTACAAGTCCATGTTGTGTAGTGAGACCCTATATCAAATACATTTTTTTTTTTTTATCTTTTTGAGACAGGGTCTCGCTATGCAGTTGAGGCTGGCCTTGAGCTCACTTTTGTAGCCCGGGCTGGTCTCGAACTTGCACCGATCCTCCTGCCTCAGCCTCCCGAGTGCTGGGATTACAGGCGTGCGCCACCACGCCCGGCTTCAAATACATTTTAAAAAAAGAAAAAATGGGGGCTGGGGAGATAGCTCCGAGGCACAAGTGCCTGCTGGGCAAGTGCAAGGTTGTGAGTTCGAACCCTGGTCCCACAAAAAAACAAACAAACAAACAAACAAAAACCACACACACACAAAAAAAGAAAAAATGTTTATCATAGCTATTAGAGAAACATAAGTTAAACCTGAGATTTCATCTTATTCTAGAAAGAAGGACAGGGGCCCGGCAGGATGGCTCAGTGGCCTAAAGCGCCTGCTTGGGAAAGCTTGGGCGGCTTCTGGGACTGCAATTCGATCCCCGGCACCACATGCTGCGCTAGCCCTGCTCTCGAGGCTGGCTGAGCCGGCCATAAAAATGAGTGAATAAACAAACAAAGGTTCTGAAACAAGAAAAAAATAAATAAATAAAAAATAAAAAATTCAAAAAAAAGAAAGAATGACAACTGCCAAGAAATTAAGTAATAACAAATGCTGGAGAGGCTGTGCTGGAAAAGGAACCCTCCAATATTATTGGTGAGGATACAAACTAGTACAACCTCTATGGAAGTTTCAGTATGGAGACTCCTGAAAAAGATAAACAACTGAAACTCCTTTCTCTCCATCTATTCCTCTAACATGTACCTTCCCAAAAGAGTTAAAGATACCACCTTACAGTGATACAGGCCTACCAGGGTCAGAACAGCACGATCCCTGATAGCAAAACCTTGAAAATAACCTATATGTGTCTGTCAGTAGATAAAGACAAAGTATAAAGCCGGGCGTGGTGGCGCACACCTGTAATCCCAGCACTCAGGAGGCTGAGGCAGGAGGATTGGTGCGAGTTCGAGACCAGCCTGGGCTACAAAAGTGAGCTCAAGGCCAGCCTGAAGTGCATAACAAGACCCTATCTCAAAAAGACAAAAAAAAGACATAAAGTGTATACACAATAGAGTACTACTGTGCTATAAAGACAGATAAGCTTGGGTCAGTTATAGATAGAACAACGAATGGGGCTGGCGAGATGGTTCAGTGGTCTGAAGTAGCTACTTACGCAAGCTTAGGTAATTGCAGAGACCATGGTTCAATCCCCAGATACTCATGCTGCAACAGCCCCACCCCCAGCCAGCCTCACCCGCTAGGGCAGGCTGAGTCAGCTATAATAATAAGAAAAAGTTTTTTTTTTTTTTTTAAAAAAAAAAGAACAATGAGTGTACCTTGAAAAGTAAGAGAAATAAATCAGACATACAAGTTTAAATGCCATAGTGTTTTTTGTTTTGTTTTGTTTTGTTTTTTTGGTGGGGCCAGGGTTTGAACTCACAACCTTGCACTTGCCAGGCAGGCACTTATGACACGAAGCTATCTCCCCAGCCTAAGTACCATAAGATTAGGGGTTGGGAAGATAGCTCTGTGGCATAAGTGCCTGCCTGGCAAGTGCTTGGTCGTGAGTTTGAACCCCAGTCCCACAAAAAACAAAACAAAACAAAACAAAAACATAGGGTTTGTTTTAGTTACAAAATAATACTCATGAGTTTAAAAAAAAAGAGAGGTAAATTTTATTTGTTTATTTATTTTTGGCAGAACCGGGGATCAAACTCAGGACCTTGCACTTGTCAGGCAGGCTCCTGTGCCCCTGAGCTATCTCCCTGGCCCTGGAGAAGTTAATTTTGGTTCACAGTTTGTAGAGGTTTAGGCCTGACAGAGGACAGACAGTCCACGGCACGACAGGCAAGAGGCAACAAGTGGTAGAATTGAGCCTCCCTGCTATGGTTTGCTTTGAGTGGTCTCCCTGTATCCCTGTAGTTAGTGGTACAGCTTCTTTTTTTTTTTTTTTTTTTTTTTTTAGTGGCTGGCTCAGCTGGCCCTACGGGTGGGAACTGGCGCAGCATGTGGTTCTCTGGATCAAACCATGGTCCCTGAGGTTGCCTAAGCAGGTGCTTTAGACCACTGAGCCATCTCACCAGCCCTACATGCAGCTTCTGAAGTTTGTCATTAATTCTTGCTTCAAGGCAGGCGAGGATTATGGGAGTGAGTGCAGCACTCTGCTCTGGGGCAGATAATCTGCATCCCAACGTAAGTAGGCAGCTGGAGAGACTTGCCAGGAGCTGCCCCAGCTGCTGCTGCTCCCGCTCCCTCCCCCTACTCCCTCAGCTCTCGGTTGTTTTCCCCAGCCATGAACTGCTGCCCTCTGCCATGTGCCACTCTTGTCTCGGAGCCAGCCCAGTATGGACTGAGACCTCCAGTAACTGTGAGCTAAGTAAACCTTTCCTCCCTTCATTTGGGGCATCAGATATCTTGCCGCAGCCACGAGAGAAAGTAACTGAGACCCTCCCTTTGTCTTCTATCTCTTTTGGGGCATCTATTGTATGGCGCCACCCACACCCAAGGAAGCCTTCCCATTATCTCTACCCAGCACTATGGCACGCCAGTCTTCAGGATAATGTATCACAAACAGTATGGCACAGTCGCCTTCCATACCTCTAGTGTTCGTAAAGACATCCAAACGTAGTAACTCAGTGATGTGCACCAATTTGAACAATAAAGTACGAAGGCTAGAGAGTAAGTCATTGATAGAGGGTCATTCATATAGATGAGAAGGTTGGGGTTCAGCTTCCAGCACAGGAGGGAGCAAGGTGGGGGGAGAATGCGCAGAGGGGAAGTCGCAAAGCCGGCCCTTACTAGAGTAGACTGGACTCAGCCGGGCCCCAACGTGACAACCACCCGTGCTCCGTGCATCCTTCCTACTTCAGCGGGAGTACGGGCGATAGATTCCAGGCACTGTGTCGCCCCAACAGCAGTGACTCCCAGGCACAGGGGACCCGCCCAGGGCATGCCTGCAATGCCGTGGGCAGAGGGGTCTTTCCTCAACAGCCTGGCCCTGGAAGGCACCTTGGGACTCCATTTCCACCTGCACGGCCCGAGCAGAGATGATTCACAAAGGGAGGATATAGGAATCAAGGCCCTCCTTGGGGTACTTAGCATCCCAGCAGCCGGCCGTCGGTGTCTGTCTTGATTCAGTTTTGATTCTCTGCCAAGAAAGAATAGTAGACCTGGGGACGGACGCCAGAGGCCTGGTCCCGCCTCTGCCCCAATCTGGTTGGGTGACCTTGGCTCAGCCCCTTCCCCTCTCTGAGCTTCACTGGGTCTCTGCACCTTGCATCCCAGCGCTGTGTGATCCACTCGGCTCCACGCCTATGGATGGTGTGGTAGACACGCGAGCGGGGTAGGAAATAACGCCCGCTGAGAGCCAGCCCCGCGGCCTGGGAGGGGGATGGGCTGCCCAGAGGGCGGTGCGCGCAGGATCGAGAGTTTCTCCATTTCCTCCCTTGGGCCGGGTGCCTGGAGCCAGCTGCGCTGAAGGCACGCAGCCCTCACCCATAGCTCCTGCACGTAGCCCTGGCTCACCCGGCCCAGGACAAAGCCTCGCTGCGCCCCACCGCCCCCGCCACAGCGCCCACGCACCTTACAGCCCCAAGGAGGCCTGTCTGCACCTGCGCCCCGCCTGCCTCCTGTCCATCTCCGGGTTCCCCGCCTCCTCTCACCTTACCTCGGAGCTGAGGGCTGGCACAGCTCAGGCTCGGCAGGGAAGCTGCAGGCGCTGGGTGCTGAGGATGAGTCTCGGTTCCTGGCGCTGTGACTTGAGGCCAGCGACCACCCGTCGCTGTACCTTAGTGTGCGCATCCTTAAAATAGGGCCTAGCGTTGCACAGGCAATGTGCGAGCGTTTGGTGAGTCACTAGCATAGTTCCTGGAACAGCAGTAGCCTCGGTGCCAGTTGTGAGCTTCTGCCCGCAGTGGTGCCACCTCCTACCTGCTCCAGCTTGTCCCTCCTTTCCTAAACCGTAGCTCAGCCGCAGCGGGAAGCCCTCCTCTTCCTCCTCCTCCACCCAGGAGGCTCCTGCCAGCCCTTAGAGGCCTCTGCAGACACCACTCACTGCCTGGAAAGCCGGCCATCCTTCCCTGCAGCAGAGCAAGATCCTCCTCCACCCACCGCAGTAACCTTAAGCTGGGGGACTGTGCTCAGTGCCAGCAGCGGTGACAGCCAGCTTTGAGTCTGGAGCTAGGATGTGGCAGATAATATAGTTACTTTGGCTCCTGCGAACAATATACCTGAGCCGAGTCAGTCTATAGGAAATTCAAGGACTAGAGGAACGGGACAAGCAACGTTAGAAGAAATCAACCAAGTGTTTTCTTCTTTTTGGAACAGGGACTCACTATGAAGCCCAGAGTAGCCTTGAACTTGTGGCAGGCCTCCTGCCTTGGTCTCCTAAGTGCTGGGATTACAGGCATTTGGCGCCACACCTGGCTGACAAATCCTTAATATGGGGTGGTTTCTAGTTTTTGGCTTTTTTTTCTCCAGGACTGGGGTTCGAATTCATGACTTTGCACTTCCAGGCAGGCACTTGTGCCACCGAGCTATGGACCCCAGCCCCGACTATGATCTTTTAAAAGTCAGCCTTGTGGAAAAGATAACAACGCAGATGAGGTTCTACATTTACGTATTTATTTTTGTCTTTTTTTTTTTTTTTGTCTTTGAGACAGGGTCTCGCTATGCAGTTGAGGCTGGTCCTGAGCTCACTTTTGTAGCCCAGGCTGGTCTTGAACTCGCACCAATCCTCCTGCCTCAGCCTCCCGAGTGCTGGGATTACAGGTTTGCGCCACCACGCCCGGCTATTTTTGTCTTTTTGAGACAGGGTCTCGCTATGCAGTTTGGGCTGGCCTTGAGCTCGCTTTTTGTAGCCCAGGCTGATCTCCAACTCGCACTGATCCTCCTGCCTCAGCCTCCCAAGTGCAGTTCTAAATTTATTTATTTATTTATTTTTCTTTGTCTTTTTGAGACAGGGTCTTGCTATGCAGTTGAGGCTGGCCTTGAGCTCACTTTTGTAGCCCAGGCTGGTCTCGAACTTGCACCAATCCTCTTGCCTCAGCTTCCTGAGTGCTGGGATTACAGGTGTGCGCCACCACGCCCAGCTGTTCTAAATTTATTTATTTTATTTATTTATTTTTTTTGTCTTTTTGAGACAGGGTCTCACTGTGCAGTTGAGGCTGGCCTTGAGCTCACTTTTGTAGCCAAGGCTGGTCTCGAACTCGTACCAATCCTCCTGCCTCAGCCTCCCGAGTGCTGGGATTACAGGCGTGAGCCACCACGCCTGGCTTGTTCTAAATTTAAAGAGACCTAAAAATCTAAATTTAAAGACCTAATATCAGATGTGATTTTTTTTTTTTTTTGCTTTTTCTTTTTTTTGCTTTTTGAGACAGGGTCTCACTATGCAGTTCAGGCTGGCCTTAAGCTCACTTTTGTAGCCCAGGCTAGTCTCGAACTCACATCGATCCTCCTGCTTCAGCCTCCCGAGTGCTGGGATTACAGGCGTGCGCCACCACGCCCGGCTTTTTTTTTTCTTTTTCTTTCTTTTCCTTTTTCTTTTGGCTAGACGTAGTGGGACATGTCTGTAATCCCAACACTCTGGGGGGGCTGAGGTAGGAAAACTGAAAATGTGAGCATTACCTGACCATGTAGCAAGTTAGTGAGACCCTGTCTTAAAACAAGTAAAAAAAAAACGCCTAGGATGTAATTCAGGCACTGAGAGGGAGAGAGGGAGGGAGGAAATGAGGGAAAGAAATTTACTAAAAATTGTATATCGGTGTGTTTGTGTGTATGCTGATTTTATTTTATTTATTTTTTAAAAGAATTTTAAATTTTATTTATTTATTTATTTATCTTGTTTTAGAACCCTTATTTACTTATTCACTCATTTTATGGCCGGCTCAGCCCACCCCAAGGGCAGGGCTGGCGCAGCCCTGGTGTGGGGATCGAACCGCGGTCCCTGAAGCCGCTCCAGCTTTCCCAAGCAGGCGCTTTAGACCACTGAGCCATCCTGCCGGGCCCTGTATGCTGATTTTAGATAAGGGAGAAATTTGACTGTGAACTTAGTATTAGATGATAAAAGAAATTGTTAGCCGGGCGTGGTGGCTCACACCTGTAATCCCAGCACTCGGGAGGCTGAGGCAGGAGGATTGGTGCGAGTTCGAGACCAGCC